>JAZHYW010018524.1:0-10654 GCA_037355805.1 Ixodes ricinus
CCGGTCAGTCATCGTCCACCCTCAACCAGGCTGCAAGTCGTCTCTCTCTCGGCGGGTGCTTCGGCCCCCTTCGTCCACGTTCCAGAAAATTAGTAACACCTTTGATTGTGTCGAGTGTATTGTGATCTCTTGAAGCAGCCCAAGTGTTTTGAACTATCTCTTGACGTCAATGGCCACGTGATGTAGCTAAGGTTCGTCGGTTTTTCATCTCCTGTAACCAGTCTTGAAAAAGATCTGTCTCAGGCCGAAACCTCGACTGACTCTTCAAGTAGTATGTTACAAATCACTAAACAACCGTCTTAAGTTCGTTCTTCTGCCATTTATACTTGTCGGCATCATGTGCAGCGTTATTGTCTATTTATATATATATATATATATATATATATAAACACTCATCGGCTATACCCTCGTTACCCGATAAAGAGCTGTCCCCGCTTGAAACGTCGTAATAAAGTTCATATTAGTAACTCCGACAGTACGCATATTTTACTTATATATATATATATATATATATATATATATGTGTGTGTATATTGCACCGCGCCCCGTGGAGAGATAGTGCAACCAGCCTCTGCTGCGTCGCGCGATGACAGCGCAGCACAGGTTAGTTGCACTATCACTCTACGGGGCGTGGTGCTACCGGGGCGGGGATGCGCTCCAATAACAAACCGAATTTAAAAACCCGTCGAATTTGCACGGTGTTTCAGAAAGCCGTAAAATGCTTCCCGTGCCTTCCATCGTTCTGCAATTTGTTGATTTAGTGTGTTTCGATGACGCTGAGCAATTTTCTAATTGAAACTATCCCCTTAAACACAATATTAAAAAAGTTAATTACGCAAAAATGACTCACAATTGAATTATCTCGGACTTTAATAATTTTCCTAAGTAGGCCCCTGGCTCCGGAGACCAAAAAGACACAAGGCTTTTTGTTGCGACGCGTAGTTTTCGCAATATTGAATTCGTCCACCTTTCGTGAAACACCCTGTATATATATATATATATATATATATATATATATATATATATATATATCATGCATTATATTATCTTTACTTTGATATCCCTTAATTTTTAAACTATATCAATTATTTGCGCAGGAAATAGGTGCGTGCTCAATTATTTGCGCAGGATATAGATGTGTGCATGGCGTCGTGCCAGGCAAAGTGGAGATATAATACTTGTCACGCGCGTCTGCCTGTAGCCTAGGACATTGTACGTCGGCTTACATAAGACATTTTAAAGTGTCGATATGATTGATGTTTTTCACGTTTTTCATTATTCTCTGCATTACTGCCAGCCTGGAAATCCCCACAGGACACGGCCGAAGGGACACCAAAGGATCACATGGTGCCTACCAAGCCCAACCTTCCAGTGGACGCCATGCCCAACACACCAAAGAATTACGGTATCTCTATTCACAATGTATTTTTAGACATCTAGGTGAGGATCTAGAAAGTTATGAAATATTTGAGGCAGAGCATTTCCTCAGTGGCGTTCCCAGGAAAAGATTTTGTCGGTTCTTCAGTCAACAACCAAAAATGAGGCGATATATTGTAATAAACAATCGCCACTTTTTATTAATGGAAGTCCAAACAAATCTGCAAAGCGAGCGAAAACGGGTCCCGCAGAAATCCGGGAGAGAGGACTAACGTCAGCGGTCACGTGAATTGGATGTTTGGCAGCTCCCGATTTGCGGGTACAAAGTTGAAAATATTGAGCTTTCTCCGGCCCCGGAGAGCCCTTCGCACAATCAGGAGAAAGCGGTCCACCTCATCGCATTCCTTGCAAACCCTGAGAGGAGTGGAAGGGAGGGGGGGGGGGGGGGGGCGGCGTTTGTTGTTTCTTGGGAACCCTGCAAATGGACAAAGGGAGGCTAATGGAGCAGCAGCTTTTAGTCTTCTCTCCCTGTAAACCACTCAAAAATCCCACAACCGGGGCCTTTTCTCCCCCTGCCGCCCCTGATGTGGTTTATTCCCTTTGCCGATCAACCTTTCTGCGTCCGGCTGCCCGGCGCGGTGTTTTTTAATGCGAAAGCATTAAGTGTCCCATGGAGCGAACCGGTGTTATCAGCTTTTGAAGCCTCGCCAAACGACACCTAAATTCTCGTGTCCTATGGAAGGAAGCCTGCAGTTCGTAGCGACGAATAGATGGAGAGACTCCCATTGGCAGGCGCCCCACATTGTTCCAAGGAACGCCACCCCACTGCCATGGCGCATCGGCCGTCCGCAGAGCAGTGTTGTCAGATGTTTGGACGTGTCCCTACTCGTAAAGACATTCGCGTTTTTTTTATTTACTTTTTTAGTTTGTAAGGACCTACGGACGGATTTAACTTTTTAATGGGTTTGTTGGGACTTTCAGAATAAAAACCTCGAAGAGCTGCCGGCTGGCAGCTCTTCGAGGTTTTCGAAGAGCTGCCGCACCTTTCGCGCTGGCAGCGTTGCTCTTCGCTTTTTTTTATTTCTTTTTTCTACAGCAGAGCTGTTAAGCGTTAGTTTTCCGAGGATCGTGTCCGCTGCCAAACAATAGTCAACACAACACTCTGGACAGCTAGCGCCATCTATAAGTGACGGTGGCAACCAGACAACCCGCTTGCTTGTTGTCTGGTTGCCGTCCTCGCTATTAGATGGCGGCAACGTTTCCAGCCTTTCCACTCTGGCTTGCCGTCTTGCGGCGGACCATTAATTAATTTCCACCATAGTTCAGCTTCGGTGGTCTTCCTTCTTCACCAAAGAAGATAGCCTAAACGTTCTTTTTTATTTTTATTTTTCTTTATTTTATTTTTTTCTTGAGTGGGGGGGGGGGTGCTGAGTTCTGGACTTCAGGCGCACTTGAACCCGAACGGCCCGGGGCATCGAGGTGCGGTTGCTATGCTCGCCCGATCTAGCATAATCCAACGGTGGCCTCAGCGGAAGCGTTCGTCGGGGGCAGGGTGCTCGGCTCGCGCAGTCACTTATCGTCTTGATTATATCTGCCTCGTGCGATGTGCTCTTAAGCTCGGCTTGGGAATACCTGTGCCATGAGCGGATCGCCCTTGAAAAAAAGCAAGTCTATAAGGGTGTAATATTTAAATAGTTAAAGAAGCACGTTTGTTAATGAAGGGTTCTTATAACCTATACAATCTCACAAAAAAAAAAAACTCTTAAGTTTTATTGCTTGTGGTTTGTTATGCCATAAACACACAAGTTCTTGGTAATACTGAATACCTGGATACGACTTGTATTTTTCGTTTTACATATTCATTCGCTTGTTATTTAAGAAAAAAACAAGAAATAGCCAATTAATCAGTTGTAACGCGGTCACTGAGAGCTACAGAAGGCAGGCTCGCCCAAATAAGTAAAGTATATAATTTGCAGCTTTCTTTTCTTTGTGGGGACATTTGGACACCCGGGTAGGGACAAACAGGGACCTTGTGGCGCGGCCGCAGGGACTTTGTGGTCCTGCAATCTGACAACACAGTCGCAGAGCCCGACCGAGCACCATCTGCAGAGGTTGCTCGGTCGCGCTCAGCGCACTGCGCAGCTGGAGGAATACGCGAGCTTTGCGGGTGTTTTCACATTCCGACATGTTAGCAGTCTTAAGTATTTTTGTGGTGTTTTTCACTCGTCGTTAATACACTCCCGCACGCTTCTGAGCTAAAACGGCAAGCGGAAGTATTAAAATAAAACGGATTCCGCTTTTTTCACTTTTGCGGACCCATTTTTCGGCTTGGTTTGAACCTATTTTAATGTGCGGCCTCAGCCAAGCCGATAAACAGGAGAAAACCGGTCCCGGAGAAATCCGGAGGGAGAGAAGAGATTTGAACGGACAGGTGAACGCTACGTTTTAAGATTTCCGCTTTGTGGGTCAAAGTGAGGCTTAAGAAGCAGTACTTTTATTGTATTCTTCCCATCGAAGCCACTCAAAGATCTCACAAAGGGTGCCTTTTCTCCTGCTTTTTAAGCATCCCTATGTCCTTTTGTTGCATTCCCTAGAAGCGATTTACTAACCCTACTCCCTCCCTCCCCACCCCACCCCGTAACACTCCCTGTTGCCCTCCGGCCTCTCTGGGGCCGGATAAAGTTCAATCTATTCAACTTCAGAGCCCCAAAATGGGAGGCGCAAAACGTCGCGTTCACGTGACCGTTGACGTAACTTCTCTTTCCTCAGATTTCTCCGTGACCCGTTTTCCTCTATGGTTGGGAGCGGCCTTTACTTTAGTGGCAATGAAAGTGGAAACACGAAATATTATGCAGATTCGATCTGGGTGCCGTCGTAGCACCGCCATGTTGGGCCCCGCAACAACCCCGGCACCTTAAATGTGGAAACGAGACATAGCGGAGCGATGCTGACGAAAGAGTTGTTTGATGTTGCAGCTTCCTCATAAACAGCCGTATTCGTAAAGCGCACCGAAGTGAAAAAAATCTATTGGGAACATTTGGTACAAACGTGGAAAGCTCTGAGATGTCGTGCTGCGCGTGCTAGAAGTAGAGCACGTCCTTGGTGTCGCTCTGTGTTTGATCACATGGTGAGACACGCTAAAGCACCTGGTACGTACAGTCCCAGAGGATGCGAAAAAGCACAAGTGAGCACGTGGCATACAACAACCACATCGCTATTTAAAAAAAAAAATCTATCACTCATTATTAAGGTTTCAGCTGCTGTAAAAGGTTCGTCGTCACTCCCCGTTTGACCGGCTTTCCATGTGGTAATGCTGATTTCTACGCCGATTAAAGCGGATTCCCTTGACTGAAGGTGAGATCAACCACCTGTATCAATCAGCAGGTTATGGCGGGCCACTATAACTTGGTAGGCAAGTTAAATTATCACTTTTTGTGTGTTTGATAATAAGTTCTTTGAATATAGTTGATGAGCTGGCTTTATTGGATTTCATCAACCATCCAAGTTCAATTCCAGAACCATTTAAAAACTGCGTCGAAGTCGGTGTTGACTCAACAATCGTTTGTCGACTAACTGGGGAAAACCCAGAAATATGTAGCAGCTGCGAAAATGCTGCTTTTGCGCACAGTAGTATCGATGAAAGTTCAGCATTATTCCGTTGGATTGCACGGTAGGCCTTCGGAGCTACAAACTCGCATGGGTTTTTTTCTAACGCCCGCAACTGTACTCGAACAAGACGTTCGGTCGGCCTTTCGCGTTTTGTTTTCCGCTTTAGAAGGGCGATACCAAAAACTCTTTCGTAACCTCCATGTAACACGTTATTTAAAAAAAAAAAAAACGATGCCGATATTGCTGTTGTTGCTAAGCTCAGTGGCGTTCGACGGAAGGGGGAGCGTTAGATTGCTACCCCTCCCACCCAGTTTTGAAGTTCAGTCTACGTAATTCACATGCTAACATCATCGGAGTGTGGCACATTTTTGGGAATGTAAGACATCTTTTTATGGCTAGTCAGCTGGCATACAGTAGTAGTACTTTGTTCTGTAACATTGAAAGCAGACGTTGAAAAAAGATGTTCCCGGAACAACTGGCCCCAACTGAAAGGTTGAACAAATGATTCCATATGAGGATCGTAAAACATAATCAAAAACTGCATCGAGTAAAAAAAAAACAAAAAAACTCGCGCTTTTGTTATGACTTAATTTAAGCTGAAAATGTATGTGAGACATTAAATGGCAAATTGGGGCGACTGTATCATTTTTATGAAATAAAAATGCTGTAATCGAAAAACAAGAAATGTTACTTAGACATCCCCTTAATTTAGTCAAAATAAACCTAGCGGTAACCCAAAAATTATTTGTTCTTTACACGCGACTCAGAAAATGCAAATGTAGATTTTTTTGTGGTTTATATGCTTCTTCACGAAGTGAACCAATAATTAACTTAATTACATACTTTTGCTAAACAAATGCACCAGATTATAAAAAGCTGATTTCATATTTACTTCCACATGTGTTTAACATTTGATCTTGCGCTCGATTTGAGAGCCTGGCTATCTTAACATACTGCTTGTATATTTTATGCGCTTTGCTATTTCTCAATAGGTGTTTACATAATACATAAAAGATAGGGTCCCGTAAATTTAGAACTGATAATCTAAAACATGTTAGTGAAGCTTTTGATACGTTATTTTACTAATCGTTTCGGGGACAAGTAGGAGGATGCGGTAAAAGTGCCATGTAATATTCACTTATTAAGTAATTAAAAGCATAGTTTAGATAGAAGTTTTAATTTATAAAGAAGTGCCTTTAGGATAAAAACCTCCTCACCTCTTGGTTCTTATTTTTCTTCAAATGTCATCCACAGCTCGCACGTGTTAATTATCTACGTTTTCTTTCTTGAACACAACAGGCAATAAAACACATACAAAACAGGCAAGCAGAAATAATGCGTTCGACCACCTGAGCGAGCTTACACTTAATGAGGATTTTAACAACTAAGGCTGGGCGTTGATTAAAAGTTTTGACCCGATTATTCAAACATCACATTTGGCAGAACGGCACTGAAGACGAAAGACGTGTCTGAAGGTGTTCCACAAAAATTAGTTCGTGGTTCATGCGTTATCCGCTTAGTAACGGTTGATAGTTGAGCGTGTTGGAACATACTTGTATATTGGACAGCTTGAACCAGGGGAAGATATATAGAAAATTGAGACAGGAGAGAAAGGCAGCTGACTACCAACGATTATTTAGTGGGAACTTCTTTTTCCTTGCGTGTTTCAGACACCAACAAAAAATTACTACATATTAAAACCTATTATACTAATATAATAATGCATGTGTGTGTTAACAAAATTTTCACATTACCCAACCCTAAACTAATCTTTTAAATTTACCCGCCACAAGCTCATGCTGCCATTTCCTGGACCGTGACGCACCGTAGATATTGTCTCTCCTTTTTGTGAACAGTGATGGATGGGGTGCTGACGCACCCACTCACGTGTTCTTCGATAGCAAGCGCCTCGAGCATCTCGCGCGCATGAGGATTGTTATTAGTGGCTATGATGGTGATGTCCTTGAACACGGCACTGCAGTGGCAAGTCCTGCAATGAGCTGCAAGATGCCCTGCCGACGTTCCTGTAAGGGATGTTGCGTGCTCGCGGGCTCTGTCGTTAATGCAGCGGCCCGTCTGGCCGATGTAGCACTTCCCGCATGAAAGGGGAATGTTGTAAACCACTCCTGTCATGCATGGTACATATTGTGTTCTGTGGGCAATGTCGCACGTTTTTTCTTTGCCTGTTCTGTTGTTAACTCGTCTGCACATGGAGTACGCTTTATTAGGCGCGGAGCATACTACTTGGATCTCATTCCTCGCGGCGATCTTTTTCAATTTGTGTGTTATCCCGTGAACGTATGGTAGCACAGCGATCTTCCGTCGGGTTCCCTCGTTTTCTTTTTTGCTCGACTTTTCACTCTTCAAGTTTCTGCAGATGGTCTCACGAAACGGGTACCAAGATACTTGGTGGGTATCCCGAATTCTGTAATCGTGACATCTGTTTTTCAAAGCTCTGCCCTATCTGGTGTTTACATGATTTGTTTAAGGCAGACACTAACGCCGTGCTGGCGATACCTCGCTTAATAGTTCTTGAGTGGCCAGAGGTAAACGGCAGAAACCCTTTGCTGACCGGGGTTTTTTTCCAACAACGGCACGTTTGCTGGAGGTATGAACCCCGGTCAGCAAAGGGTTTCTGCCGTTTACCTCTGGCCACTCAAGAACTATTAAGCGAGGTATCGCCAGCACGGCGTTAGTGTCTGCCTTAAACAAATCATGTAAACACCAGATAGGGCAGAGCTTTGAAAAACAGATGTCACGATTACAGAATTCGGGATACCCACCAAGTATCTTGGTACCCGTTTGTGAGACCATCTGCAGAAACTTGAAGAGTGAAAAGTCGAGCAAAAAGAAAACGAGGGAACCCGACGGAAGATCGCTGTGCTACCATACGTTCACGGGATAACACACAAATTGAAAAAGATCGCCGCGAGGAATGAGATCCAAGTAGTATGCTCCGCGCCTAATAAAGCGTACTCCATGTGCAGACGAGTTAACAACAGAACAGGCAAAGAAAAAACGTGCGACATTGCCCACAGAACACAATATGTACCATGCATGACAGGAGTGGTTTACAACATTCCCCTTTCATGCGGGAAGTGCTACATCGGCCAGACGGGCCGCTGCATTAACGACAGAGCCCGCGAGCACGCAACATCCCTTACAGGAACGTCGGCAGGGCATCTTGCAGCTCATTGCAGGACTTGCCACTGCAGTGCCGTGTTCAAGGACATCACCATCATAGCCACTAATAACAATCCTCATGCGCGCGAGATGCTCGAGGCGCTTGCTATCGAAGAACACGCGAGTGGGTGCGTCAGCACCCCATCCATCACTATTCACAAAAAGGAGAGACAATATCTACGGTGCGTCACGGTCCAGGAAATGGCAGCATGAGCTTGTGGCGGGTAAATTTAAAAGATTAGTTTAGGGTTGGGTAATGTGAAAATTTTGTTAACACACACATGCATTATTATATTAGTATAATAGGTTTTAATATGTAGTAATTTTTTGTTGGTGTCTGAAACACGCAAGGAAAAAGAAGTTCCCACTAAATAATCGTTGGTAGTCAGCTGCCTTTTCTCTCCTGTCTCAATTTCTATATATCTTCCCCTGGTTCAAGCTGTCCAATATACAGTTATCCGCTTCTACGGGAAGCAACCGTTTATTCTCTGTTCGGCTGGCTGCAACCGAAGTTTTCACTTTAAGTGCCGGAACATCGGCCATGAAGAATGCAGCATCTAAGTCGTAAGCGGGAAGAGCACTTTTAACTGCTTTGGCTGCACACTTAAAAGCAGCATGTCCCATACAAAAAATTTTATGGTCGGCTATAGAAAAAACTTTCCATTGGCACGCGCGTCGCCGGGCTAGCGCGTGCGTGGCCGGGTGGTTACCGAGCTCTGTTTCCTTGTGGAGGCCCCAGTTCGATTTCTGAGAGTGTCGAGTCTTTTATTTGTTCTTTCAATTCAGCGTTCTTGTAAGTTCAAGAACCTTGTCGTCGGATCGCGGTCACAATATTTTACGCGCCCAACCTTCTATGCCGTTTTTTTCTGAGGCCCACGCGTGTAAATAAGGGGCTCCGCGTGGCCAGACGGGGTCAGTCTCGGCCAAGGACCTGACCCTGCTGTTTCGACGCCATCGACGCCTGCGGCGCTAGCCTTTTTCTATTTTGATTTGGGCACAAGCTCGCACCATTAAACATTTAGTTTCTCCAGTTAATTCACCGCCTCATTATTTGTGATTTGTGACAGTATGGCCGGTCATATAAAATTCACCCAATTAGTTACAGCCGATTCTATGGCTGTCTAAAGCATGTCCTATGGTTGTCCCAATGGTTGTATATAAATTTTTCAATAGAAAACTGTTAAGGTTTTAAAGTTTACTCTATGGGTTTCTTTTGAAAGAATGCTAAAGCCGCCTATGGGTATTGGTTTCGTTTCTTTAGCCGTGTATAGTGTCTTGTATGGTCTGCTATAGAGATCGTTATGGCTTACTTTATGAATTCTTTCAGCCAGCCTGCTATAACAACCTATCGCTTTCCCAATGCATTATTTAGCCGCTTACCTCTCTCTGAATGGTCCGCGATAGCTCGTTCTAATGTTTGTCCCATGGCTCTCTTCACCTATTTTGCTATACCTACGTATAGCTTTTTCTATGGTTTATTTAGCCGCCTAAAGCCCTCTGTAGCGTTTGCTATATATTATTTTATAGCTCGTCCTATGATCACCTTTACCAACGTACTATGGCTCCCTATAGGTTTTCTGTTTACCTCAATTGTATGAAATGTGAAAGAAACTATTTTTCTTGCATCTAAAGAAAAAGCGTTTATCCTATATCTATATATAAAAGAAGGCTGGACATCCCAAACCTATTTTGGAAGCTTGAAACATGGTAAACCTATTTAAAACACTGCGCAATCACTTTGAGGGGTACTCCTTTACCCCACAATTCATTTACATATATACGTCTACCAAAGGCTATCGAGGGTCCACGGTAAATCGATCGAAAAGGCCCTTCCAAAAGCTGTGTTTCGTGACGATTCTGCTTCTTCTTTCTCGGTGTCCGATGTTCCTACAATACTCCCCTCCTAGATGTCGAAGGCATGGTTTCTTAAAGTGCACATGACGTGAAGTGGGTGTATTGCACTTAATTTGACTACGAGTACGAAGTGCAGACTTGAGGTGTATTGTTGAGGAGCTGTTTAGTCGCGCAGCATGAGCGGGCTTGAGTCGGTCAATAGATACAAAATGTTTTTTTGCACCAAAGTCAACTTGGAAGCAGTCTAGAGGTTTTTTGCGCGACACAAGGACAAAACACAAGCGAGTAGACACGGACAAGCGCAACACAGAACTGTGCTGCGCTTGTCCGTGTCTACTTGCTTGTGTTTTGTCTCTTGTGTCACGCAAAAAACCTCTAGACTGCATCATGAACCAACTAGGCCACCAACAAGTTTTAATCAACTTGGAAGGTCTGGGGTAACGTCGAAGGGCGAGGTACGGGCCATCGTACGGCGCGTTCAAGGGTTATCGTACTGCGTCACGTCGAACGAATACGTGTGTGCCCTTCGTCAAATCAGGACAGTCAAAAGTATTGTCGTTAGGTGGAAGTCGGGTCGGTGGCGGAGCTAACTCGCTCATGGTTTGTTAGCAATACGTAACCGAAATCGAAG
>JAZHYW010018525.1:5000-10485 GCA_037355805.1 Ixodes ricinus
GGAATCCAGCTAGACGCGCGCTGTGCTTGAACGAACCTCTTCCTCCTCGTCTTCCCTCAGCCTCGGTGTTTCTCCGAAACGTATCGTAGATCTTCTCTTCGTCACAATGCCCCCTTCGAAGAGATAGGCATCTTGGCGAAGTTGGTATTGGGTATGGTCAGTAGGGGGGCCGTAGAGTCTAAGGCGGTCGGCCCCCTTTCACGAGAACGTAGGCGGCGATCGGCAAGTAGCGAGAGCGGCTCAATTTTGTAGCTTACAGTTGAGGCGGGACGATTGAATTGGGTTTTAAATTGGATTGGGTTTTTTTGGCCCAAGAGCTGCTGAGGCCCAAGAGCGCGAAAGAAGGAAACTATTGCACTGAGGGTAAGCGAGAAGAAAAGACTCTAGTGGTCAGGGTTAAAAATAAAAGAATGAGATATAAAACCGGATTATGTCACAAACTTCATTATTCTCGGTGTCGGGCGCTCGCCCATTCACCCAGGTTTGGCCTAATGAGATGCAGCTTGTTGTAGATCTCTTCATTCCACTCGGCTTGCCAATGGGCTCGTACGCGAGACCTTACAGAAGGGCGATAATCTATGTAAGGGATCCCTTTTATGTCTACCTCTCTGCTGACGCATGTGCGAGCAGCACGGTCGGCCGCCTCATTGCCTGGGATACCAACATGGCTGGGAATCCAGCAAAAGACAATGGTGCAATGCTTTCTAGCTGCAACACTAACTTTCGTCTGAACTTCAACGACAAGAGAGTTCCTTGTAGGCAGCAGTGAAGAGATGGCTCGCAAGGCACTAACAGTAGTCCGTGAAAACTACTGCCAGCGGTATCCTGTGGCGAGCTACGTGCTCCTTACTGAGCAGGAGGCCATACATCTCCGCTGTCGAAAAGCTAGCGGCAGTATTTACCCGCCTTACAACTTCCACTGAAGAGCCAATGACAGAGCAGCCAACAAAGGTCTCAGATTTTGTTCCATCTGTATAGAACTTTGCATGATCTTCATACAATTGAGCAAGTTCATAAAAGTCTTCCAGAAGCACAGCACTTGGGGTGTTTTCCTTGTTATACTGTGCAAGAGACAGGTTGCAGTGTATGTCAGGGTGCTCCCGAGGTGCTATGATGCCAGGGAATTCGACTACCTGGGATGCCACATCTATTGCGACAGACTCGGCCAAGGTTTTCAGTCGCATACTGAACGGAGGGATCACGCTAGGTTTTGCAAAAAAGAGTCGTTCCGAGCGTGTTTCTTGAACAACTTCTCGAGTGTGGCTGCTGGAGAGTAGATCGGATGCGAAGAGAGCACATCATGCCCATTGCGAATCTATGTCTCTTGAGGCAGCACTCGTTAGCCTCTGCATATAGACTGGGCACAGGGGATGTACGAAATGCACCTGTAGCCAGCCGAAGCCCAAGATGATGAATGGGATCCAACATCTTGAGCACAGTCTGTCTGGCAGACCCATAAACAAAGCAGCCATAGTCTAGTCGGGAGCGTACCAAAGAGCGATAGATCCGCAGGAGGCACAATCGATCTGAGCCCCAAGACCGGTGCGAGATAACTTTAAGGATATTGAGAGACTTGTGAGCTTTCAGTTTCAGGCTTTTTACACGAACAATAAAATTCAGTTTACTATCAAACGTTAGACCCAAAACTGTGTGCTGATGTTGGACACTAACATTACTATTGTAGATTGTTAGGGATGGTTCAAGAAAGATTTCACGTTTGCGGGTGAAGCAAACACATGCAGTCTTTTCAGAAGAGAACTTAAAATTGTTACTGTCAGCCCACTTAGTAAGCTTGTTGATGCCTAGCTGAGCCCTGCGTTCACAGACTGAGAAGTTACAGCAGGAAACTAAAATTTGTAAATCATCGACGTAAAGAGAATACTGAACCGACGGAGGGCTTACAGAAGCAATGGAGTTCATTTTAACAATAAACAAGGTGACACTTAGCACTCCCCCTGCGGCACTCCATTTTCCTGCAGAAATTCACGGGAGAGTGTTTCCCAGCTGGACACGAAAGGTGCGCCTGTCTAAATAGCTCTGAATTGCACGAAGCATGCGACCACGTAGTCCGAGGTCAAAGAGGTCCCTCAAAATGCCATAGCACCAAGCCGTGTGGTACGCTTTCTCGAGGTCAAAGAACACGGAGAGGCAGTTTTGCCCGTGTAGCAAAGGCCTCACGCAGAAGAGATTCGAGACGAACCATGTGGCCAACTGTAGACCTTGATAAACGACAGCCGCACTGAAATTTGTCTAGCACCTTACCTTGCTCCAGATAGTGCATTAGTCTATGATTAATCATTCGCTCCCATGTCTTACAGAGACAGCTGGTAAGAGCAATGGGCCTATAACTGGAAACAAAAGAAACACCCTTACCAGCCTTTAAAAGCGGTAGGACATGTGCTACCTTCCAAGATGAAGGAAAATAGCCCTCCAGCCATATGCGGTTATAAAAATATAAAATGTCATCGAGTGTGGAAGGATGGGGATGCTGTAGCATTGAATAATGTAAACCATCTGGTCCAGGAGCTGAGGGCTTTGTGTTATGAAGAACAGCGACGACCTCATGCAAGCTGAATGTAGCATTATATCCCTCCTGTTTACCTCCTGAGATTTTCAAGGTATTGCTCTCAGCCTTCAGTTTGTGTTGAAGAAAAGTAGATGAGTAATGATGTGAACTGGGTACATACTCAAAATATTCTCCAAAATTATCAGCTTGGTTCTTCAGTGTGTCTGGACATGTTCCATTCCCAGAAAACCGGGGATTTTCAATGCATGATAGGAACCATTGATCTTGTGTACTCGATGTTACACCTCCTTAGGTGAGGTACTGCTATTTATAGTAGAACGATAGCCTTGCCAACATTCCCGTTTGGCTTTTCTTCGGACGTAGCGTGCACGGGCCTTCATTCCCCGAAAGGATATGAGGTTGTCTCTAGTGAGGTATCGTCTCGTAATAACCCCAAGCCTGATTTTGTTCCTTGCGTGTCTCTTCACATTCCTAATTCCATCAAGGCTTTGGCATCCTAGGGATGAAATTGAGATGTCTGCGGGATGGAACAACTTGGCTGCTGCTAGGATGTGCTTGATTAAAAGCTGATTGAGTTCGTCAATTGGGAGTCTATCCAGACGAGAATATGCTACAAGCGATGCCTGCTTGAAAAGTCCCCAATCAGCCTTTACAAGCTTCCAACGATGAGGGCGTGTATGAATTAAAAGAGCGGCTACACTGCAGGTTAAGGAAGTTAGAAAATGATCGCTTCCACGTTGATTGGGATCCATACTCCGGGAAATATCAGGAAGTAAAGTAGCAGAACCAATTGAAAAATCGATGGAAGTTGATGACAAAAATGATGGGCTAAAATAGGTTGTGGGCCGTATTAAAAAGACAAAGATTTCGTGGGGTTAAAACTGACTCAACTATTTTTCCTCTGACATCCTGACGTGTGCTCCTATATAAAGGGTTGTGACAATTAAAATCGCACTTCAACGGGAAAGGCTCAGGAAGCTGGCCTAACAGTGAGTAAAAATCTGAACATTTCAAAGTAAAAGAAGGTGGCAGATAAAAAAGAATATACTGTAAGAGTTTTAATGGTGCATGAACCGAACAGCCACTGCTTCAAGTTGTGTGGACAGTGGAACCTCTGTACAGGGAACTTCTCTCGGAAGAACCACTTCAAACTCCCCTAGAGGAACTGACAGAGCTCGAACGATCCTTCCGGAAAACCTGGTACCGCTTAAGGATATTCGTACGGCTGGGACTCAGGTGAGTCTCTTGCAAGCACAACGCTCGTGGCTTGCACTGCTGCAGAAGATGCTCTACATCATCCAGGTTTCTTAGAAGGCCACGACTGTTCCATTGTATGAGTACTGAAGGCATTTTGGGTTCAAAAACTGGAGCACATAAAAAAGTGATTCAGTTGCTTCACTTTGGAGGTGTTACGGGTTTTTTATATTTTTGTTTCTTTGTAGTTTGTCACTCCATCTTGTCCTGGTCAGAGCCCGGAGTCGATGATCGGGCAGACAGGCAGTGCCAGTGTTCCCCTGAGCCCCGCAGGAAGACTTGCCTGCTGGCCCGGGAGGGTCTGTGCCGCCGGGCCCCAATGCGCGGCCCCGACCTGAACTAGGCGGAAAGGTGGTTGATGTACTGGGGAGGGGTTCTACCCCGTCCATCAGTTCCACCTCTTTTCTCGGCAGGGAAGCTGCATGCGACCCACGCAGCTCCTTGGTTGCTGGCTGCCTCTCCAGGGACTGAGCCCAAGGGCCTCGCTTCTTCTCCTCCTTAGGAAAGCAGCCAGTGTTGACAGGTGGAGCTGGTGCTGGCCTGTCTTGAGCAGAGAAAGCAGCTGAGGCGCCCTTCACGCGAGAAGAGGGAGCCTGCTGACCCTGCTCTACAGTCTTGAAGGGGAGTGCGGGCACGGCTATTGCCGGCCCGTCCTTGCCCAGGGGAGCAGCATGCTGCTCCGTTTGTATGGGATAGGACCCTTAGGTCAGACGCCAAGATCTCAGGAGCGACCTGATTGGCCCTAGTCTCCAAGCCTGGTGCAGGGCCCCTGGGCGCCACCTCGGTGTAAACTTCCTTTGAGAGGAACGATAGCTTCTTCTTAGCTTCCAAGTAGGAGATATTTTTTGCCTTTACGGAAAGATTTTCTTTTTCTTGACGCCAAAGGGGACAGGTGCGGGATTAAGCAGGGTTGGACCTGCTGCAGTTACAACAGCGGGCCACCGCCTCGCAGATGTCAGCAACATTTTCCTTGCTTCCGCATTTCGCACAAAACTCTTTCCCTCGTCAACTGCGTGACCCATGCCCAAAGTGCTGGTGGCGGAAGCACCGTTGCGGGTTGGAACATAGGGACGGATGCGACACTGGAGATGACCCGCCTTCACAGTTTCAGGGAGGGTGTGCCTCGTAAAGGTCAAGATCACGTCCTTTGATAGGGTTTCCTTGCCATCCTTCTGGAACATAATACGTTTTACAGCGACAACACCAGCATCTTTCAGTCTTTCCAGAATTTCTTCCTCGTTAGGATCGTGGAATTCTTCAGAAAGAAAGGACTCCACAGATCGTGTTGAGCGTCCGGTGAGGACTCGTGGACACTTGGACGTCAACTATGCTGGTCATCTTGGAGAGTGCCTCACTTTAAACTTTTGTATTTACTTCAACGAGAAGGTCGCCGGAGTGGAGTATTTTCGCTTTGTATGAGAACCCGTTGAGGTTTCCGAGCACCTTGGCTACCACAAAGGGGGCGATGTCGACACTGGTTTGTCTTCGAGGTTCGAGTGAATGACAAAAGACTTTGAAAATGTTCCCATTTCAGGAGCTTTTTCAATGACTTGCGGCTCAAGGCAGATGCCTTTTAGAAGCCTGCCTTGAACCCGGTTTAGAGAGGAGGGGCGCCATATGAAGGGCAAAAACTTCGGCATCTGTAGCGCACCACCCACCAGTGTTACTAGGATTCTATAACCAAGTGCGGGTAAAGAGAGAGTT
>JAZHYW010018530.1:0-40882 GCA_037355805.1 Ixodes ricinus
AAACCCCTTTTCCATGAAGTGCTCTATGAAAAGCGTTGCACATGTGCGAAACCCTCACTAAATCGTCTTTCTTTGGATTAATTTTTATTACATTTATTCAAATAAGAACAGTGTAAAACGATCAACTTTCATGGTGTTTGTTTAACAATGCAACGACTCCAAGCTTCCACTTTGCGCTTTACACCAACCACGACCCTTGTCCTTTGCAACTAGTTATAAGCGGCCACGTCCAACTTGGGGGGGGGGGATCGGTGGCCGAGTAGACTAGCGCACACCAGCTCGGAGCACATGGAGCGAAAGCTCGCGCTGCAGAACCCAGGGATCCTGGGCTCAATCCCCACCCCTGCCCGTTTCGATCTGGATGAGCATCGTACCGGCGTGCGGTCGTGTATCACTACTGCGTGGTGCACGTTAAAGACCCCGGGCTAGCGGTTGTACCGCACTGGCTAAATTGCTCATCTACAGCGAGTGACTCGTCGCAACTTTAAATGGCAGACCAACTACACGCTGCATAAATATCCACACAACCCCAATTATTACTATGCAGGGAATGGTGTTCCACGCGCCGCACGTGCTGGCGTCTGCAGCAGTAACTGTCCCAACGTTGAACTGTCCTAAAGAAAAGGCCTAAAACAAATGGCATCTTGCACGCGCGTTCGTCAGCGCTTTAGTTTGGTTATTTACTTCGAATCTTTTATACGGGGAAGGCGTGCGCGTGTGGCCCGTAGAACACCAATCCCAGCATTCTCCTTCATGCTTGGGTAATATAGCAATAGGTCCATTGATTAATTATTCGGTTAAAATTGACGCCCAGTCCTAGTTATAACTTACTCCGCAGGACATCTGTGCTTCATATGTCGCATGCAAATCTACTCTTTGAATTTGATTCCATGCCTCATTCGAACCACGAATGTCCCGTAAACTTTTAACTTTGCACGTGTTCTCGCGCAAACGAAACCATAAATGAAGCCACGCGCCCGCGCCAGTAAGGGCGCGTTCATTGGTATGTTTGTGTCATTTGCTTCCAAGGGCCGCTCGAGACGCAGGTCTCGTGCACTGGCGCATTTGACGCTACTTGCAAGACAAACGCAAACACATCGAGGGGCTTCATTCCTATGGCCACCGCGCAAGACACGTGCCACGGGAGGGTGCTCCGCCACCATTCGTTTTCAAGGAAGGGCCGTTTATTCCAGTGCTGCGCATCCATTTGCTTCCAAGGGTCTCTCGAGACACGGGCCTCGCGCTCTGGCGTGTTTTACGCTACTTGGAAAACAAACGCAAACACATCCAGGGGCTTTAGGCAGATGTAATTCCCCTTGATAAAGGCGTTTTTATTTTTTTGGTCAAATACCGCCAATCATTGGTGTGGAAACACACCAGACTCGTGCCACGAGCGGCCATTCGCTCCAAAGGGCAGCTCAATTCAGCGCTGCGCCGCCATTACCTTCCAAGGGCCGCACCAGACACGGGCCTTGTGCACTGGCGCATTTGTCGCTACTTGCAAGACAGACGTAAACGGATTGAGCGGCTTTAGTAGTGTGAACATAGCATTAGCTAGAATAAACGGATGTCCACCTGCTTCGATCGTGATCACGATCATGAGCAGAGTATGGGAGCGGCTTGCACCAGAAGCTGGCTCGAGAGGCACTTCGCCGCCTCGTCACTTCGTCGCAAAAATGCGTCCCAATTCGACACGCTCGCGCATTTTTGTTTTGTTTCTCGTACGTTTCCGAACCACCCATTTTGCGCACGTTATTGGAGTGGTAACTTTAGCGCACCACGCGCTTTAAATCCTTCGAATATTCACTTATACGGTTGTTTTCAATGACGTTCATCAAGTTTATTAGTCAAACTATACGTTTATTTGCATTAAATAAAGAGAGTGTCATTCTTCGGAAGCAGCAGGTTCGCTATCCGCACATACCTTCTGGAAGGAGTGGCTAGGTAACGTAAATGCATTGGCCTGCCGTTTTTTTTTTTTTTTAATGCGAAAGCGTTAACTGTTTGAAGCGGCGCCAAACGGCACCTAAATTGCCCTGTCCTATGGAGCAAAGCCTGTAGTCTGTAACAGCGATTTGATGAATGCATTCCTATTGGCTGGCGCGCGCCATAGTTTCAACGAACGCCACCCCACAGAGAATCCCTCCCATGACTCAGCGGCCCGGCCGCCGGTAGGAGGGAGAGGGTGGCCGGGCTCTGCAGAGCTTTCGGCCGCTCGAGCTCCATTTGGTTCCCGCTACCATAGCATAGCTTTTGTGAATGGCCTAAAGATTCCTAATGAGATTCTGCTCGCTATTTTCAGTTGCGAGGTCCCTTGTGCTGCAAAATAATTGTAGACGGAAACTGCGGTGCTTGATGTCGAAACTGATCATTTCAAGCAGAAGCGGATCATATAAATCAGACATAACAAGTTGGCGTTTTCTACCAGTTACAATGTTCAGCACCACCTTGTATTCAGGCAGATGCTGAATCACCTCAGTCAGATGGCTGTGACGTGACGTGTACGGTGTGCAATGACGCACGCACTATGCACACCTTAGTCAGCCAGAACCGTGGAGCCACCGTGGAGTCGGGGAAGCGTGCCCGTCTCGCACCCCGGAGGCCCGGGTTCGATTCCCATCCAGACCGAAATGTACTGAAGTTTCTTTCCAAAGCCATTTATTTACTTTGTTTACAGGAACCTTCGTGAAAATTGTGACGTCAATCTGAGCATTTCTAACGTGTTTTTACTCTTTGCGCCGTCGGCCATTTTTGGTACCATCGCTCTCGGTCACGCCGCGGACGCCGACGCCGGATTTTCGCGTAGTGGGGCGAATAATATTTTCGCATTAAAAAGTCTTCTGACCAGGCCATCAGCCCCTTTTTACAGCATTCAACGGTGCACAGGACTAGTGTAAGCACAAAAAGCAATTATACATAAAATAATCAAATTGACATTAGCTAAGCATCGTAGTCACAATAATTAATATCAACGTCATCAAAAGTTTCAAATACAAATAATTCCCATCGACATCATTGAGATCACATTCATTAACATACAATGCCAGCGTTACTGTAAAATTCTCCATTTTTGTTGCATTCAAACAGAAAATATATGTGTATAAAGATACATGTAAGACGCTGGTATATTTTTGTTCAACATCAAATTATCAACAGACTTGATCAATAATAAAACAAAATATCAAAAGCACTATAAAAAGCACTTAGAAATCTGCTACCCACTCGCTTAACAAATTTTAAGTTTAGGTTACTGAGGCTACAAGATACACTTTTATTCTTTTCTTGAACATGCAGAATCTTCAACCTCGGCGTACTATTTCAACAATATTGAGGTGGTTATTTATAAGGTCAGATAATTGGTAATCAAGTTTAATGAAACTACCATCGAAATGATGAGTTATATTAAGCGCCCTTCTGAACACCCGTCTTGAAAAAAAATCTGTTATTGCTTGTTTTATTATTTATCAAAATGCACAAACACGCATCCTAAAAGCGCAAGGCCATGGTGCATGGTTCGCGCTTGATTGCTTTGACCGGGGACAAAAAACGCGCTATAAGACGTTGAGCTTCGTGACATAGTGTTTTCTGACTCTGCTTGATTGGCCTCATTTACCTGTTATGTCGGCTGCGCTCTGACTTACAGCAAACTGAATTTAAACGTTTATGTCAGGCAAAAGCTCTTTCATTCACGAAATGCTGACAAGGCATGTCTTATATATTTAACGTTTGATACCATTCTTCACTGATTGATTGACTATATTTTTAATTCTTGAATAGTTAAAACAATAGCTCCTGGCTTGTGAGCCTCTAACGAAATCGCTTTGCCAACCCTGCAGCGCGGAACAAAGCCAGTATCAAAGAACAACTTTTGCCCAGTATCAAAGAACAACTCTTGATCGGGTCGATGAGCTAGCTGGGCTCCGCTTCTGTGCGAACTGGGCACTGCTAGCACCACTGGCCCGTTTGCCGGCATTTGTGTCAACGGGAGCACGCGCCGAGCGCTGAACGTGCGCGGGCGTGCAGCAGAAAGGAGGAAATTAAGAGCAGAGGAGGAACATCACTGTCACGAGCTTGTTTGATTGATTGATTGAAACGTTTTTTATTAGCAGAAAATGAAATGACCGCCGTGCCGCTTGAACTGTATTCATCTGGAACGGTGGCTTAGGGAGGGAAGATAGGACCAAAGAGGACAGAAAGAAAGGTTGAGGAAAGAGAGATAATTATATGTACAGGGGAAGGTTCGCTGTGCGCACAAAGGCAAGCAGCGAGTCGAGAATGTGTTTCCGGTGGTCGGGTGGCTTTGTGGAGTGTGGGCATGTCCATTCCGCGTAACTTGTGGGGCGATAACTCGCCGGGATTAGATTGAGGTGTGTAGCCCTGTGTATGGAGTGCTTAGGACAGTCCCATATGATGTGAGGGCACTTCGCCGGCACTTTGCACTGGGGGCAGAGTGGGCTAGGGCCAACATCATCCTCGGAAATAGGGCGGTGAAATTTAGCGCTCCACACTGGTGTCAGTGTGGCCACATGGATGAGTGCCGCCATCTAGTGGTTGAACTAGTGGCTTGTTCAAGATGGCCGCCGTGGGACCGCCGCCTTAAACGTTTTGACTAACTTTTTTGTTTTGCAGATTTTGGGGAATAATGTAATTGGAGAATGGACCCTCTTTACACCTCCATCAAGCAACATTGGCGGCCGCTATTTCTTGGTCACAAAGCGTGTGAATGGCCGAGCGCGCTGCCGCAGCACGCCGAACGCCGACGTAGCTCTCGTGCCCAATAGATGCTCAGACTACTTGCCGTTACACAAAATTTGATTTGATTTTGTGCCATGAAAGGGGGGGGAGGGGGAGAGGGGAGGGGGACCGGTGGCCGAATGTGTTAGCGCACCACAGCTAGGAGCGCGTGGAGCGAAAGCTCGAGCTGCAGAACCCAGGGATCCTGGGTTCGCAATCCCTGGTCGTGTATCAATACTGCGTGGTGCACCTTAAAGACCCCAGGCTAACAGTTATACTCCACTGGCCAAATTTCTCATCTACAGCTGAAAGCCAAGTCGCGCCCATTGACGCTGACTGACTTCCGGCCATCAAAACACACATACAACACAACGGCCATCAAAACACACATACAACACAATGACTTTGTGCCCAAACAATGGCGGATTCTCATAATTGGCACTGCAGATACTAAAAGCTGCGTACTTTCAGAAATTAACTACGTTCGACCTTCTCGTGGTCTAACCCATGGAGTTATTACAATAAACGCTAAAGGCTCAGCTGGCGCTGTGTCTATGGGACTTCCGGTTGCAAAGTGAAGCAGACAGCAACCAGTCTACTTTTCCAGTCTTCCTGCGTATTCTTATGGGGAAATGTACGTGGTATTTTTCTGTTTGCTTGGGAATAAAAGAAGTCAGCGTAGTTTCTTTACTCGTAACGGGTACTATGTAGCTTTATTCACATTAGAAAAATGTAATTTATTTAGATAATGTTTTTTTTATTACTGAGTGATGTTTAAGCTAGCAAACATCGAAGCCCAGGTGTATATTGTACAGTATAATATGTCAATAGAAGCTATCGATTCAAGCAAAACGAACAATTAGAAAGTGCGTAGGGTTTATTTGAGCTGTAGTAGCATTCAGATGACGGAAACGCAGTTTGTTACCAATGCACAGTTTGTTACTAATCCAGTACGCGTTCTTCGTTCCATAGCTCCATGCTTTGTTCTTGTCGCCTCTATTGATAGTTTGATTTGGCATATATTAGCATCCTTTTTGTGTTTTGTCAACCTGATTCACTGTGTGTGCTTCATAACATTGACTACATGCGTAAATATACCTGCTCTATATATATAATAGCAGTCTGCAACGTCAACACGTTTTATACCTGTGTATTGGGATATTTTAGCGCTGTGCTCGACACCGTGAATTCTAAAGAAAAACGCTCCGACACATATTTTTGTACATCTTATCGCAAAACGTTCTGAACTTTTTATTCTGTCGCAACATTAAGCAATATTTACTCTTATAATCCAGCGCGAAGAGGAAACGCATTTGCGTTTTCCCATAGGAATGTATTACCGGAAGTCAAGTTTAGACTGGTTGCTGTCTGCTTCAAAATGCAACAGCACACTAGCGCCACCTGAGCCTCTAGCGTTTATTGTTCGTAACTCTATGGTCTAACCGTCAAGTGTAGTCTTGATTCAGAAATTTGCAGTGGACGCTACGGGGCGAGAAATGTCATCACACGGCTTCAAGAACTAATCTAACTCACCGAAGCGCGCTTGCGATGTCAATCCCTCCGCGCCAGCTGCAAATGTCGACGGAAAAACTAAAAAAGTAACAACATCATGTCCGTCGGAGCTAGCCACATGGCAGGTCCGCCGGAGTCGTGTCAAATCGACTCCGGTGCATCCGCCGAGATACTTCGATGGAAACGATGCACTCATATATTCCACAGCGACCTCTTTCTGACAGATGTCCAGTGTGCTATCACCATAGCTATAGCATTTCACATTGACTCAAGAAACTCTCACGGCAGACAGCGTACGATGCCTAAATTACGCAATGGATCGCATTCGAAATTCTTGCGTACTTTACTCCCCGTCCCCGCGTGGGAGCGGCCCGCGGTGCGGCTCTAAGGGCGGCGTTTCTCAGGACCTCAATAAAGTTCTTTGTCTGTCTGTCTGTGTTACGAAGCCCATACAAACAATACAGGATTAAGTCCCACATCCATCGCCCATACCGATATTATCGTTTACGAACTGAGACACCGTAGTTGAAATTTCTGGCCGGCTAAATAGCAGATATTTCCCCGGGTTCGCCGTTCCCGCTGATTGGACGGCGCTTGTTGTTTCGATCGGGAACGGCCTTCGGTTCGCCTTCGAACTTCCAGCTTTTGCCGGCCTAACGTGCATACGAGTCCGGCGCGTTAGGCCTACGAGGCGTCTCGGGAGTAGCGCATCCTCAGAGCAGTCCACCCGGCCACGCGCACACTCGCCCAGTCGATCGCATGCAGGAACGTTAAATGTGCAGCACACCAACTCAGGAAGACGATAACAGCACACGACACATGGCAAAAACGGCAGGTTCGTATCGCAGAAATGAGTGTCTCGCACACTCCGACTGGCCCCGCCGGCTCCGATATCCACATTCCCGAATGGGACGCTCGCCCGAGGGCTTCTGGGAAAGTCACCGTCGTTGGTGTTTTGGGTGTGCGGTTGTCTTCGCCGTCGAGCCACGCCGCGCTACGCCGACGCGCGCTATAGGCTACACTGCGCTACGTCCCGTTGCGCAGGGCGATTCACACACTTGTGCTGAGTCCGACAAAGTGCGACGGTTGCTATGGAAACAGCTGCGTCGGCTCCAACAGACAACAGCCGACGCAGCTGTTGCATGGCAACCCTCGCTCTCGGTCGGACTCGACGCGAGTGTGTGGATCACTCCCGTTCGCAGCCAGCGTCGGCCAACGCGATCGGGCGCGTGCGCTCCTCGACGTTACGCACGCCGACGAGTGGAGCGCGATGAAGGCAAACCGTGACGGCCCGCCGCGGCTAAGTAGCGTAACTACCGCCCGATTTAAAGAATATGATCCATATCCATCGATCCATCCATCCATCCCCTGGGTACGGCGAAAAGCGAGGAAAAATATGGTTCGCTGGTTTCGAAGCGAAATTCCAGTATTACACCTCTTTGCACAATTAACATTTTGCGTTTTTGTCAAAATACAATGCAAACGTGCTCAAAACTAGGTATAATGATAACGATCGCAATCTCCATTAGTCTATATAAAAAAAAGAGAACATGGGTGAAAAGGGTCTGGATGATTTTTAATGCCGCGAGATCAGTACGACATTTTGAAATCTGGAATTAAATACAGATGTTAATTGACACCTGTTGCACAATATAACGCCAAAAACCAATTCTTATTTCTCAAAAGCACTTTTGTGCACCTTTATTGCACCTACAAGAGCGACCTCCGGGCTGTATTCAGCGTCTCTGCCAAGCACGCGCGTTCGTGCAGGGCAAGCACTGTTCAGTGCCACATGCTCGCGCTTGTAACATCGGCTACGTCTTGACTTAAGTTGAAACAAAGTATAGACCTTTGCAAAAAGCGCTTTTGGCCCGTCGCCATTTTGCGACTCGAGCGACCCCTATCAGCCAGAACTTTTGCCACCCACCCGAGCTGTGGAAATCCAGTTAGCGCGATAACCCCACCTGCATTGTGAATTCGGAGCTCGCCTGTTTTTCTTGAACGTTTTTACTTTATTTGACTGTTCAGGATACTTATCCTCTGTGCGTTATCCTCCGCTAAAACCAGGGAATTCCAGGGCTCGTAGCCTGCTCGGCTTTTGCAAGAAACGAATGAAGAGAGCATGGGCGTACCAACCGGGGGGGGGGGGGGGGCAGTGGCGCTTGTCCCCCAGTTCTCAGGGTGGGGGGACAAGGCATGTGCTTTGCCACCCCCCCCCCCCTGAAAGAGCCGCCATTGGGCAGGGCCAACACTGGCCGGCGGCGCCCAAGGGCACCGTTCCCCGGCCCTGGGGGGGGGGGGGTTGGTTTGCTCCCCCCCTCCCACACAGACACACACACTCAAAAACAAGCTGGTACGCCACTGGAAGAGAGTGAACGTCAAGCAGCCTGCGACACGGGCCATTCGACGTTCTTCGACGATTATTTCCGTTGAGATAATCTCCGAAAAGCCCTCCCGACTATGTTCCGGGGCTTCTCCAAAAATAGTGTTTAGGGTTGGGTCTGGGGTGTGGGGACGGAATAGACAGGTTTGTTCATTAGGGAATCGTAGTAGAGTGTTTTTTTCCTATCCGTGAAGAAGACGCCGCAGCTGCGCATGCGCGCCCCCAGCCTTGACTGCAGAGTTCAAGGTCTTGTGGTGGATTACGGAGCGCTATGCGAGTGCTTAGCGGGCTGCGGAAACGGTCTACAACATACCTCCTATTACTCGGCGGAATGTACCGCCGGATCGTCGAGAAGTGACTATAGTCGATGCTGTATATTGGATATGCTGTGTTTTTTAGACCTTTCTCAAATCCTGCTCGAATAACGCGGCACCGTGGGGTAGATACATTATATGTTGTTCGATTGATGAGACTCGTTGAATTTCATGTTGTGAGCGGGGAATTCCCGACTTCAGCGACCTATAGGGGCGCCACCATCAAACAAACATGGCGGCTGGGACCGGGTCATGTCGGCTCGGCCGGGCCGCCTGAACGGGTGGCGCATTCAATTTAACAGATTTCCTTTTGTTTAATGCGCTATTTCATTGGTATTTGAACTGCGACGGTTAAGTGTAGCCGATGCACATAAACTTGCAGAGCATAGTTTTGTTTTCCCGCTGCTTTTTGTTCTTTTCATGTCAAACTTTTGTTTCGAAGATATCGTTCAAAACCGAAACTAAGGGCTCCGGGGAGACGGTAATAGACTCTTATCAGTTTTGATCAGCCAAGGAAAGCGGCGATGACTACAGAATTGTTCCACCGTGAGTAATTTTCAGCTAACTCGCATGCCTTGACCATGCGACTTATCTGTCCGCGAAATCGAGCTTTTGTGCGTGTCCGCGTTTAAGAAACAGCTCCAATCGTCTGCTCGGTCAACAACACAGGCTGCAGGAAAATTACGAAAATTAAGCAAAGCGCTTCTTGAGCCAAGGAGCATGTTAACCCGCAGGCGCCCCACTAACCAACTGATACTCCGTATTTCAATTCAGGTTTTAATAGCAATCGAGAAGTCATTTTGACAAATATGTGGGTTATGTATTATATTATGTACTATGTCCCACTAAAGTGATATTAATATATTCTTTGGGTTCAAATATGAGCTTAGTTGGCTAGCTATTAGGTGAACTGCTGAATAAAAGTATATTTGATAGACAGAGATATACTCATTAAACTCAGCCAAATGTTCTAGCCGGCAGCACGGAGACGAATGCGAACAAACTGAAGAGAATCTTTATCGGTGATTCACGCAGAACCCTCTGCATTGAACTTGACTTGGAACCCTGAACGGAGAAATTGAGTATCTTTTATGGCCGGACAGCCTGAACAATGTAAATGTATATTGCTGCTGCCTTCGAAGGGGGTATAATATAAATATTGGAGGCGCGATTGATCATAATGCCGTGACAGGTTCTAACTTCTTTGCGAGACGCGTCCCCCACCTTTTGAAAGCAGACAATTTCCCTCATTAATCGTATGCAGCGAGCAGGTTTTCCGAATCAAGTACTTGCGAAATCAGCCCAACTCCTTCAGTGTGGTCCATAGAAGGCTTTTTCGGCGAAAAGCAGTCAAGAAGAATAGCCAGCGCACCGACCGGTATGGGTTGCTCAATCTTGAAGCTAATCGAACACGACCAAACTCAAGAAATGCAGCTTTCGAACCTTGCCATTCACTTGACTGCAGCATTGGTATTCCCTCCGGTGAAACACGTCGTATGTCGCCCTCAGTCCACTGTTCTACATCCTTATAAAGAAACCTATCAGTCACCAAGTAGTCGTCACTTTGAATGTGATTTGAGACGAGACAGGAAATGAAAACGTTTTTCCGTGATTCCTCCCCAAAGAATTTGAAAGCACGAAAGCGCGCGACCGTGTGTCGTGGAGTAAACGGGCTTTCAAACAGGTGATGGAAGGAAACAGTCTACGGAGGCTTCACCACACTAATGAATCGGACCTTCGTCACAATTACATTGTTCGCCACTGCGCCGACAACACGTGTCCGCGAAAGCCGCCAGAGACGCGGAGAATACAGGGGCCTTAACGCGGTGAGGCGCAAAGCGACCTCTTCCGGCTGGTTCCCGGTTTTCCCGCTTGGTGCCGTCCGTTTTACTGAAGTCGCGAATACCCATGCAATTCAGCTATCCTGTGTGATCAAACATTTTCGACAGTTAAGACCATTGTAGATTGACACAGCTGAGTAAAAGATCAACATAAAATGAAACAAATATTCCGGTTGCATCTCTTCTGTCGCGCACAGGCTCACTAAAACAGCATTCATTTGTATGTCTTCGTTCCCAAAAATTGTACACTGCGTTCTTAAAAACCCAAAGAAATATTGTTCGCAACAGAACACAAAAGAAAAAAATATTGGGACTCCAATCCACGCTGTGAAGGCGGCTGGTCAGCGAAGCTGTGGTACCACCTGCAACGATTGCCTACTGCACAGGGCTGGGCAGAAATACTTTAAAATGTATTTGGAAATACAAATACTGGGATACATTAAAATAGTAGCTAAAATACTGATACTGAAATATATCTGTAAAAGTGTATCGCGATACGTATCGGAAATACATTTCAAAAAGAGGCAAAAAGTATTTGGAAATACAAATACAGGAATACATTTTAGAGAGGGCAGAAATACAAATACAGAAATAATGATACTGCAATACATTTTTCAAATTTGTTTGAGACGCCGAATGAGATGAAGCTTGAAGTTTGAAGTGGAAGTTTTTGATCCTGAAATTACTTTCCCGTAGGTTTGGCACTTTGCCTTGAGGGTGGTGATTTCGGACGACGAACAGTCTTCAATGGGCACAAGAAAACGTTCCATCAAGGACTGACCGCGGTCCCTTTCCTGACATCCTGTCTGTCTGACGAGGGATGCGAAAAGACATCGACCTCTAAATAAATTCTATGTCATCCTAAATCCCATCATAACGTCACCACGCCTCTGTCCAATAAGGACGCCCCTGTCAACATTTATCACATGACGTCACGGTGGAATGAACTGGTATTCTTTATCTGTAGCTGTGGCCTTGAACATGAAACTTTACCACGCTGCTATATGAAAGGACAATACGTACAGTCGCCGCGGAGTTACATAGCTCACGCGAGCGCGCGTCTTTTTCCGAGGAACGCCTGACTGGCGGGTTGCGATAGCTAGAGATGACGTCAGGGCGAGTCTATGCGGAGGGGATGGGGGAAGCCGTCTCGATTCAAGGCATTCAAGGGAACCGTTGTTATCATCTGCGGGGGTCAGAGCGTACTCGAATGAAAATGGAAGATGACTTCGCAGAATCATCTCCCATTTTCATTCGAACTACGCACCCCGCAGGCGGATGATAAGAACGATTCCCTTGAATTGAGACGACTTCCCCCGTCCACGTCTGCATGGACTCGCCCTGACGTCATCTCTAGTTCTATCGCTAGCCACCAGTCAAGCGCCCCTCGGAAAAAGACGCGCGCTCGCGTGGAGCTGTTAACTCTCGCGGCGACTGTACTTTCGTTGTAGGTTACCTCGTTGAAGATCGTGCAGGCAGTGTCATTTGGAATTTTCAAGAATAGTGGACCACCTGAAGCATCCAGGAACACATGTCTTATCTTCTGTTACGGTTGAAAAAACGATACTGTGGCATCCCTGTTGTGAAGGTCCTTCCTGCCGACTTTCCGCCACCGACGCTTGGATTGCAGTCCTCAAGTTTCGTCTTGCATACTCCAAATAGAGACCTCGTGGATTGCGACCTGATATTGCTGGCACAGGCGCGAGCTCTCCGAGAAACAGCGCGCTCGAGATGAGTCGCAGGTGTACGAAGTCTGGGTCAGCACAGCGAGGCCACGTCTGACCTTCCTGGGTTTCAGATCACCAGAGCAGCGGGTCACTTTCCCGTCGGCTGATGACGTACCCTTGAGCCGTGCAATATTACGGGCGCAGCCGCAGACGCATTCGAATATGTGTTGAACTTCACTGCGTGAGTCATCCTACTATTTCAAGGCAACTACCGCCAGGCTTGTGCTGAAACTGACTGTGACTCAGCTTTGCCGGCTGGGTGTACTGTGTACGCTAAGGCAAGAGAGACGGTTAGCAGCGGGCTTTGGATGCCAGCAAACAATGACTCAAGAAACCCCTACCTAAAGACCTGCGGCAAGAGATGCTCTGACTCGACTCCTGGCACGCCACCTGGTTCGAGTCCCCGACTAAGCAACACTTCTCAGAAGAGAGAAGAGGACGCATAGAAAAATAGTTTGGAGAATCGGAAGGAACCTTGGGCAGCATGGTAACAATGCCCCAGCATCTCCTTGACCCTAGTGCCCTCAGAAGTAAAAAAAAAAAAAATGCGTTTGGATTTGTATTTTTTGTTCGGGGGGGGGGGGGGGAGTATTTCTCAAGAAATGTAACGAAATACATTTCACCCTGATTGTATCGCGATACAACGGAGCATTCAAAATGTATTTCGATACAGGAATACAGATACTGGTGAAAAAATGTATCGCGATACAGAAATACAGATACGAAATGTATTTCTGAAATACTATCGCGATACATTTGTATCGCGATACTGCCCAACCCTGCTACTGCACTATACGAAATGACGCCGCCGGTCGCAGCACGCCGCCGCTGGTCGTATTGCCGTTTCGTTTCCCTTTGCCGCTCCTAGTATTCACGCCGCTCCTCCGGAGTCCTAACTATGCGTGACCTATTCATCGCGGTGCTGCAGTAACAATGAAATCAGTTGCTATATTCCGTTTTATCTTACCTTTAAGCGCAGCGGATGTTACGAGCCACATGAGCCAATCGGAGGCCGTGTGAGTGTCACGTGACCTTAGAGATGGGGCACAGCGACGCGCGGAAAGCGTATCACGGGCCACGGCCACAGGACGGGATTGGCTAAGATAGCCTCGTAGCACCCGCTGCGTCCGGACGTAACGTGAAACGGGTTCTTTTTATATATGGAAGGCTAGGGACGTCACTCCCCACGTCGCAAGCTGCAGTCGCCGCGGCAGCTTGGGCAACAGTAATCTTCATCGTTAACGTAATCGGTGAGTGCTACGTGCTTCGCATTGTTTTCAGGAGCTCCTTATCATTCATTACATGGTTAGGATTCTTGTTTTGCGCTTATTCTTTATTGAAACGAATGTTGTGCTGTATGCTGTATTCGTGGTGTTTGTACTTTTCGCTTCCATCTTCTGAAATCTTTTTTTCCGTGGGGAGAACGCCGAGACGAAAAACACACGCAGGAGAAGGAACGTGCTTCGCATTGCTCGCAGGCGCCGTTATCAGCTATTATGCGGTTTGCACTTCACACGAGGGCTTCGAATGACGTCTTCCCCTTTCGAAGCAGCTGCAAACCTAATCCTTACCGAAACGTGTGGAGGGTCTTTCTATTGCTCACACGCGCCTTATCATTCATCATGTGGTTTTGATGCTTGTTTTTTTGTTTTCTTTGTTGAAACGGATACTGAGCTGTATGCTGCATGCCCGATTTCAAAGGAGATATGCTGTTTTGCCTTCAATTGTTCGCCGGGAGTTTTTTGCTGACAACGCCATTGACACGAACATGTCCTTGGCTGGTAGAGGTATACAGCTTCGCTGTAAAATAACGCGGCAATTTAGTCACCACCAGTGTCCGGAATTGCGCCTACACAGGCTGCCACAACCCTCTAACGAGAAAGTTCACGGCCCAGCGCAGTCGGGCAACACTGACGATACACTCTCACAAACCAGAGACGCGCGCTGTAAATCGCTTCGTTGTGCCAGGCAGTGTTGTTGGCGTTAACGAAAAAAAGTAACGAAATACGTTACTCGTTGCGAGCAAATAAAAGTAACGGGTTAGCGTCCTACGTTACTTCGAAATAAAAGAAACGCGTTACCGTTACCGATCAAAAGTAACGGACGGTACTTTCGCGATAATTCTTTTAATTGTGAATTCACACATTTTACCGTTTTGAGGTTACATGTATGCATAAGCGCCATAATTCAAGAAACAGTATATCCATGCAAAAACTGATTAATTACTTAATATTTTTTTTACGGTTTTACCTAATGCTTACAAGAAAAAAATGCAACGAAAAACGCAGAAAACTCAAATATTCACATGGCTTGGCGCCTAGAAACACGAAAAAGAAAAGTGTAATTATTTTAAGTCTTGGGAAGAAAAAGTAACGAGTAACGTAATTTCGTTACCCGTCACTCGAAATACGTAACGTAAGTACTTTATTCATTATTGTTTCGAAAAAGTAACGAGTACATTACATGTTACCGAAAAAATGGGCGTTACCAGTAACGCTCGTTATTTGTAACGCGTAACCGCGGCAAAACTGGTGTTAGGGCATGGAGGTGTGCAAATAAAGTTACAGCTTTATTTAGAACCCCACCAAAATGTTACAGAATCTGGGCCGGTTTGCGCAAAGCGAAATTAGCCAATCTCATCTAAAACGCAGCAAAAAAAAAAAAAGACATTGGCAAGGTTGTTATGCGGAAGATCCAACCATCGTGCCACTTAGCGGCTAACTTCAGAACTGAACCCACGGGGACATCAACAACATGCATTCCTCGTTTGTGTTTCTGTCGCAGCACTCGGTGACGTATCCAAATACACTGCTTCAGCATGGCTGGAGCTCGTATTCAGTCAATGACAAGCTCGAATCGCCGCACTGCGCATGCGCAGGGCACGTGTCACATCTCGGCCCCCCGTTCCATGGACGCAGACTTGGGCAAACGACGTGCTGTGTTTTGTAACTTTTGTTAAACACTCCGACAGAGCGACCCCTATAGTTTCATCACACTGCTGGTACATCATCCAAAAAGACAGTCTGCAAACACCAATCACCGCAATATCCGTGGTTCGAATGCCTTTTGCCAATCTTTATCCTCGAACTCATTGTCATGTGGCATTCGAAGCACAGATCTCGGGGTGACTAGCGTTCGAATCTGTATGCGAGACTGTCTTTTGTGCGATGTATAAGCAGTGTGCTTCCGGGCTTTAGATATGGCTTGGGCGCTTGGTGACCCCATCTTTCAGTGTGGGTTTTTCTTTGACATTGCTTTAGGTATATGATCGACTGATATCGCTTCGAGCAAGACAGCCCTGAAGCCCGTACTTCGAGGCCGTTAAAAGTGGGCAGAAAAGCGTTCCATTGAGTTTCCACCATGAATTCGAAAAGTTCATCAAGGCCCCGTGGGGACCTTGAGAGAGAAAAACTGTTTCGTCATTGTCTTGGACTAAAGGGGTGTCCAAACAGGATATTACAAAGCGCATGACTCCGACAAATCGTGCGGCGCTCCGCGTCCGGCCGCCGGGGGAAATTTCCCCCGTCAAATCTCCCCTCGCTACGTTCCCGCCGGCCTTGCCCTGCTCATCACGTGGGTCCGGAGAGCCACTCACACACGCTCTCTTGGCTGTCGGTCAATCGCTCAAGGCCTCCGCCGCTTTGCAAGTCCCGAAAACGGAAAGGGAAGACTCGAGTGTGAGGGGGCAAGCCAGGCAGAGCGCGCGTCGTGTCCAAGGTCATGTCATCTTCCAGTAGTTCTGTGGATGGGATCGGATTCCCGCGGCTCTTGTTTCCAAGGTACCTCGTATAGACAAACAAACCTGGTTGGTTCGGAGTTTAATAAAATAAATTATATATTCTTAAGTTCTCAGTGTTTCCACATACAACTAAAAGTCTTAGTGTTCCGCACTGTACCATTTTTTTCTTAGCTACGAACGTGAATTTTGACGAAGAAAGCTGAGCCGGGGCGGCCGAATCACGCGCTTCGACGCAGGCATCTCCCAAATCCACCCAAAGCCGGACCTCTTTGGCCTTCCTGTCGAGGTGACGGCGGTAGCAAGGTCGGCGACTTCGTGAGCCGCGGGAGATAGACAGGCATCAGGCGTATACCATTGGCAGGTGGCGGGTGACGTCAAGTCTGACAAGCACCGACGTCAAAGAAAAGTGGAGGAGGCGAGGAGGAAAGTCGTGAATTGGGTTTGGCAGGTGTGCAAACAGACATTCTACCGACGACTACCGGAAGCTTCAATTTTGACGATTTTTGCAGGAGTAGTGTGGCCTGACGATTTTTGTAGAAGCCCGTTTGGACAGGCCTTAACCCGGGCGAAGAATATAAGAGAGACGAGTCACAAATCCCGCACGTTTCCCCTTTGAACCGCTGTCGCTGCCGAAGTTCTTATAAGCAGGGACTGTAATTGGCCTTGTTCCCTGGTAGTCATCCGTTTCAATCGCAAGTTGCCGCCAGTCGTTCAGCTGCCTCAGGAATCGCTGCCTGCACACCGTCCTTGGAACCTTAAGCAGGCGTCGCTCCAGAGGCTCGACAAAGTTCTGCTCCAGGCTGGTGCCGAGCTCGTACTGCAGACATAAGAAAAACAGTCATTGCACCTGCACATGGCACCGTATAGAGAACAACTTGCGCTGAATGACTATCTGCACAAGAGAAAATAAGTGATGATTCTGGAGAGTAACCTTAGGAACGGCGCCGTCTATACTCCATAATTTGAAAGTGAGAACTAACATAGGAATTATGATAATGTAAGAGAGGCAAAAGGCTGAGAAAAGGGAGGACCACAAGCGCAACAAAGTCAACATCTCCTGGATTGACGAATTTTGAACAAAAATACATTTTTCAGAAAACAGTTGACTTCTCGATGAAGTTGCCCATAATAATGAATTTATATTCAACGGCTGACATGATGTGCAATTTGGCAGGCGGGATACAACTCCGTCAGCACTGAACTGATGAAACATCGAAAAGCTCTTCATTATGCATAGGTGCAGCAAATACCTCCCAACGCAAAGTGAAATAATAAAAAAAAACGTTGACCTCAACACCTATTTAAATGCAACCAAATTCACTAAAAACTTACGTATGCTTTGCCTAAATATTTTCGCAACTTAATATTTTGTTGTTGTTGACGAACACAAGGAACATTAGGTTTTATAAAAAAAAATTCTGTCTATCTCTCGTCCCGAATAAACTCTAAAGACATGCATGAAATAAAATCTAGGCAAGTTGACTGTGCCATTGGCAGTGTAATGCTGCCTGTTTTGTTTGTTTTTATAACAAAATGCAGCATGGCTTCAAATTACCGAAACGTATGCTTGCTTATTTACAGCTGAACTCAATGAAAAAGTGGTGATCTTCTCCGAAAATCGGAACGTTCAAGTTTCTACCTTCCCCTCCGTTTGTTAGAAAGCGGATGGAAAAGCAAATGAGGCATTTTCACTAACAGAAGCTGAAGCTGCTCTTGTTTTATTATGCACGGCAGGGTTTACATCAACAAATGGTTGTTAATTAAACTGTTAGGCAGTCTTTTTTTTTCCGCGTTGTTTTTAGCGCTCGGGCGAACTGGTCAATCAATTTGTCATGTTTAAAATAAATCTATTGATTAAGAATCACTATTTTCAAGCTACTATGATATAAATCAAATTAATCTGAATAAAATCAAATTAGTCTGAATAAAATCAAATAAATCTAATTTATATCATTTAAATCTGATTTACTTAAATTTTTTTACAAAAGTTTTTTTTCGCCCGGTTCGGGTTTTGATAGGATTTCTTTCACACACTTTTAGCTAAGATGTTAAACACAGTGTGGGGTCCCCCTATTTTAAATTTGCCTACTGTCTTTATACATATAAACGCTCGCGGCAGCTTTTACACGGGCGTTGCCATAAAACCGACCTTCAGTTTTTGTTTCCTCTTGTTCCGTTAATTGGGATTCATCATTTCCAAAAGAAAACCGATTTTGGCCTTTAAGAGTTTACCGCGTCCTTCAGCATAGGCCTTTGTGGATGTTCGTGCAACGCCCGCTTGAGTGATTCGGCATCTCGGTAAAACCTGGCATGCCCACAATGTCCTTCTTGTTTAGGGTGATGACATCCTTTCTACTACCCGATGCCGACAGCACGGGCTCACTGTGGGAAAATACAAAGAAATCACCGAAAACACAAAACGTCGCCGTGGCGTATTTCAACGCTAAAAGCGCGTGCAGGAATACGCTCTTTCACGCCCTTCAGAACGAAACAAAAATGACAATAAGCATTAGGAACAAAATAGCCAGATGTCGTCACCCTAAACAAAGCGCACATGAGGGCACCCTAGTAAAACTTGGATAAAACAAGAGAAGGTCAGCAGTGGTGGCTGTAGTCTGGGGCGCGTGTAAAATCTATACTCAGCGTCAAATATTTTGGGCTCTACGCTGTCGTGCGGCTAGGGTAGCTTCCGCGGTGCTCCAACGTTGTCAAAGCTATCTTGTGCGAGCGCGTGCGAATGTAAGAGGAAGTCACGCGCATGCTTTCTCAGGCTGCGGCACTTAGAGTACAAGGCTAACCTCCACGATTTAGCACAAATTGTTGAAGCCTATACTTCGTTTCACCTTATGTTGTACCGCAGCGAAGGCTAGAAGCGCGAGCTCATAGCGTTGGCAGCCGCTCTTAAGTCACGAGAGCTTGTGCCGCCGAGATGTGCCCCAGAGCAAGGAGCTCGCGCTTGTAGCCTGTTTCTGCGGTACATCATAGGTGAAACGAGAGTATAGACGATTGCAAACAAGACATCTGGCCGCCACCCTGGTTTTGCTCGTGAGAGCAGGCACGCGCAAGTGAAAGCCTGTCAAAGCTAAATTCACGCGCATGCTGCTGCCCGTGCTTGCACGCTTGGAGTATATTAGTGGGTAACCTTTGTATGCATACGTCAATACGGAAAACAAGTCGTCTACTTGTTGCGCAGGAGATGCGGTGACGTCAGAACGACGCCGAGCTCTGATTGGCTTTGATTGAAAGGATGGTAGGTATACCTCAATGTTGGATACTTTGCTGCCTACCCACTATTTTTTTCCAATCAGCCGATAAAGCTCGGCGTTCTGACATCATCGCGACCCCCTTGCAAGAAACAGACGAACTTGCACACCGTATAGCAAGGCGGTTCAGAGTTTGGAAAGCCTGCTGAATACAGGCGTAGTCACACAGCTCGTCCGTATACCTTTAGCATGGACAGGAAGACGGCTCTGATGGCGGGCACTTTTTCGGGCAAGGTGAAGCTGTGGCCGGTTCCGTGTACCAAGGCAGGCGTGTCCCCGTCGCAAGTGGACTCGACGAAGCTGGTGAGCCGCCGGAAGTTCCACTTGCACGACAGCATCATCAGCTTCTCCGGGAAGAAGTGAAGCACGATGTTCACCAGGGCCTGGTCTCCGAAGGGCCGATTGTACTTCTCGTACATGGGCTCCAGCCTCGACGCCCAGCCGAAGTTGCGCATCCGAGTCAGGTTCATCAGCATCAGTCCGGCGTTAACGCCTGCAAATTGTTGAAGCCTATTCATTTGCGTCTCTTCCAACGAAAGAAGCGATTCTCCTGATTACTTCTTTGAATGAGGTGAGCTTTTTAACATCCTGCGTGGACCCTACTTGCTCGTGTTAGTGTTGGACACTTTGTCCAACACTAACACAGGGCTGTGGACAAAGCTACAGCAGCTGAATGCAGCGGTTGGTTTGATGTCATAGCGCGCGCCACCACTGATGCTCCGCCGCGCGGAGTCGGGTAGGGAGAGGGGGGGAGTAAGCAGTGCTGCAAATACTTTACAAAGTATTTGAGTGCGCTATCCATCCCTCTCCCCCTCCTCCGCTGCGTATGGGGAACGGAGGCTGCGCAGTAGGCTAGGAGGAACTGCGTATTATAGTGCCATCTCACGCGTTCACATGCATTTGACAAAACGTCTATGCCGGGGGATATTTTCTTTTTATTCGGGTGGTTCACTGGGGAGGAGAGGAGGGGGCTCTATGTCATCCGCTTATTGAAGATGATACCCAAAATTTATGTTTCGTTACACACAGTAATACGTTTTCAATCGGTTGTTCTTTACGCGTAAATAATTATTTCTTTTTTCCATGTGCCATTACTGTTTACTTATCCGACGATATATGTGCACACCACGGTGACGAAGGTATGCCACGCCGTATATGTCTGTGACTTCCTGTAGTCTCGGTCCGTTTATATGTATACACCTTTTCTACGTGGGCGCCGCCATCTTTAATTCTGGAACTTCCGGTATGCGTGAAAACATCGCTTTCTTCTCGCCTCGACAGTAGAACGTGTTAACATTTTAATTGCAACCGTCAGTCGTTCTTGTGATGACCCTTCTATACTTTTTTACTTATTCAGGGCTGTAATCTCTTGCTTTTTTTTCGGAACGCATACTGGATATGGAGACAACGTGGCTGGGTGCGAGGCTAAACGAAAAAGGTGTATAGAGAGACCTGCCGCACGCCACGCCACACGTATCGTCAGCGCACGTAGAGGCGTGTGCAGTTTCCCGAAGAATTCTGAGGAGGCCTCCAAGAAAACTTCTAAATACCAATACGCCGCAAGACTCTGCCAGCACATCGTGCAAAAGACAGTCTGCCGTCTGAGCCGTTTTTTAGATGCGGAGCATCTCTTGCTCGTGTCTATGTCCCGCGGCGTCGGCGTCGGCGTCGTCCGCACTCACACTACGCATGCGCAACTCTCCTCCTTCCCTCTCTCCAACAGCTGCGCGTTACTCTCTCCGCTCTCTCTCTCTACCAGCTGCGTGCACTTCGCGTACGTTCGCTTCTACTCACACCGCGCGCGCACGCGCAACTCTACTCTCTAGTCTCCTCTCCTTCAAGTGTGAATATAAGCAGCGGTAGCGCGCTGCGCGCGTTCCCCGGAGGAGTGAAAGGAGGATAGTTTTGGGAGCGCGGGTCGCAGCGCCACGCCAGGGCTTTCCAGTGGGGTGGGCTTTTCCCGCAACTCTGCGGCTGTCGTCTGCTAGCGTTTCTCGGCCGCTCGCGTCCACCGCAGCCCAAATCCGGCCGGCCAAAAGAAATCAGTCAAGAAGGGAATAAATTAATTACGATCCGCGATGCTCCGCATCACCCCATGGTTCCCCTCGGGAAGATTGTGTAATTTTTTCCTCGTGTATGACGGCCACATTGGTCGCACAAGAACTGTCTGCGGACATGCTAGAAGCATGTACGAAGCAAAGCCTGATTGGAACATACTCGAGGCGCAGATAATTTTGTCGTCGTGTCTGGAGAGAACGTCGCGTCTTTTGCGTGATGTGTAGGAGCAGGGGTGACCTCTCACGTACCGTACGGCAGAACGAAGGGATGCTTAGCGTATCTGGTGTACGCGCTGACGTTGGCGTCCTCCGCATGGGGCGCCATCGCCACCATCTGTTGGGAGTCCATCGCTCTCCAGGTAGCTCCAGAGCTCTTCCACGGGACGAAGGAACACGATGTCCGAGTCCATGTACAACACGGCATCCTCGTCCGGCAACATACTCTGGTGGAAGCAAGAAGGCGGAGAGTATAAGGATTTGAAGGAGGGATCGGTTAAACTAGTCAGCAACAGCAACGGTGCCCGAAAGTGAGTGCAGCGATGATAATAATAATAATAATATTAATAATAATAAATTAAAGACATTTCCAATTTTCTGCAACGCGAAATTAGAGCGCAGCTCTTGAGCAGGAGGAGGGAGGGTACAAAGGGGAAAGTATGCCCCTCTTCCTTCCCTGCTAAATTTAGCTGTGAACTTTTTCTTTGTGACGTCACACGTTTCGTCACACGTGACGTTACGAGGGTAAATTCAGCGACAATATTTTTCTGCCAAATGTAGCGGAAAGCTTTCCCCGCTAGATTTAGCAAAAATATTGGCAATGTTGCGTGCGTGTGACATCACGTCATACGTCACGTGTTTTCTCTAATGACGTCCCAGGTGATGTCACCTGTGACGTCACGAAGGTAACGTCGTGATGTTACCCTCGTGAGGTTAACCCTCGTGAGGGTAACTCTCGTAACCCTTGTGAGGGTAACCCTCGTAACGTCAGACGTGATGTCACGTGTGATGTCATTATGGGAAACGTCCCATAATGATACGCGCGGTTAAGCCGACGGCGACGATGACGGCAACGCCACTCAAGACGGGGACGGGCGCCTAAGAGCTGTGAATGTAATTTTTATATTCACTGCTCTTGTATGTAATTTCTTAGTGTGTTGCTTTTGTGCACTGCGAAAGGAATATATTATTATTAATTATTATTATTATTATTATTTTTATTAGGGAGTTTTCGTAGACCGCGTTTCCCCTCGCTAAGCCCTCCGCATCGAAGAAGCCGCTACTGCGCTTGCGCATCGATGGCCTTGACTGTAGAGTTCCGGGTATCGTAGCGGGTTGCGGAGAGCGTTGCGGGACGGCGAAAACTAGACAGTTTTAGTGGATCGTACGCGAGAGCTTTGCGTACACAAGGAATATGCGTATCGTGAGTGCGCATGCGCAGAACACAATAGAAGCGCTAGCATATTGCGTACGCACGCAACGCTGGGGATTTCGCGTGGTGGGCTAGCGGGCTTTGCGGGAAGCTCTCGAGAGATCTCGGGCCCAACGGGCCCAACGAGAGCGCCAGTTTCAGGATGGCGGTTTCCTCGACTGGCGCGTGGTGTTCTCGAAGTTCAGTGTTACGTGACATTGCGTGGTGTTCAGCTCGGCAATTCTTTCCGGGACCTACCGTGGTCGAATCAGATCGCCGTGCAGCTGAAGGAGTGCACAGTGAAAATGTTCACCGCTCGCGATGTGCGTCAACGCTGCGATCTGCTCAACGCTAAGGCTATTCGCACAGTTCATCACTGACGGATGAACGACTCTTCAAGAAATCGCCGAAGTTCTCGCTATGCACTGGACATCAGTAGGTCATGGATTTCATTCCGCGATAGCATTCATGAAAGGTGCCGTTTCCACGGGACGATTGACGGAGGTTCCGTGATCGAATTTGGCTACGCACTCGTACTCGTAGTCTCCGTACCTCGCAGAAAAGCGCGCTTGACGAGGCAGCTCCGGCTTGGTTCAACTTGAAATAAAACGATTGGACACATTTTCATATTCAATATTTATTTTCAGGAGCATGGTGGCGCAATAAGCACGCGAAATTCTACGGCTCTGGAAAATATAACCAAGATCATGCGAGGTGTTCACTCGGAAACGCAACGCCCAACTAAATTCGGTCCGAGCAAGTCGTTTTTAGCGTATACGCTACACTACTGCGTATTGCGTACGTAAGAACCAGCAACGCTATACTAAAACCGTCTACTATCTACGAAAACTCCCTAATAATATTATTCCTATCGCTGCACTCACTTGGGCAACGGAACTGCTGCCGACTTGTTTAACCGATTTTAGTTTTGAGCACTACTGATTCCTCGTGTTTAGGTGCAGGAATCACATATACGCAGAATAAAGACCGATAGACGTCGATTTTATGCTGGGGAAATGAACTCCAATTTGTTACACACAGTCGCGTCGGAAATTAACATCTAAAACCAGAAACCATTATTACGGTACTGCGAAGCAAAGTGTCGTTCGAGGTCTATATATGCAACGAGCGATGGGATAAAACTTCCGAATTCAAAACGAGAAATATTCTGCCCCTATCTCTTAGATTGTGACAATCTAGAAAAAACGTAAGACGTAAAAACGAGGTGCAAAGACGAGATGGAAAAACGAGATGCAAAATCGTTAGAACCGTGGGAACAATATTGTTGCAGCTACTCTAATGCGGCTTGTGCAGGTGAGTTATACGTCCAGCGGGACATGGTATAAGTGTTAATCGTATCGATTCGTGGGCGAATTAACTAAAATATGTTCATTAACGTTCTAATTGTTGAAAGTAGACGTATTGTTCTAATCGGAAACTTGCTGAGCTTCATCGAAAATCACTAAATCAGTCAATAATAGGAAGACTTGGAGCACATGGAAAGCACGGTGGAGCGCTAAAGTTAGCACTTGTTGAGTGCTAACTACGGGAGCGTTATCGGCTACCCGCGCGATAACGCTCCCGCGCTGTTTTTTCGTCCCTTATCGTAGCCCCAGCCAGTGTTGGCACTCGCGCATTACTTTTTTCGGTAACGTAGTAACGTACTCGTTACTTTCTCAAAACAGTAACGGGGAACGTACCTATGTTACTTATTTGAAGTGACGGGTAACGTAGTTACGTTACTCGTTACTCCTTCCCAAGACAAAAAAGTACACTTCAATTCTTTCTTGTGTTATAGGCGCCAAGTTATATGAATATTTGAGTTTGTTTGCGTTTTTCTTTGCGTTTTTGCTCGTGAGTTTTTAGGTGAAACTCTAAAAAAATAAAGCCGCTTACAACCCCTGTAACACCGAATTAGAGCGCAGTTCTTGAGGAGGAGGAGGGAAGGGTACTGAGGGGAGCGTATACCCCTCCTCCTCATTTCTCATCCTGCCTGCTACTCCTCCCTCCGAGGGGCGTCAGCGTAACCGTCACGGTCACGGGACCCTGGTGACCTCACGGGGGTCACGTGACGGAGTCACCGGGGTCACGTGACCTCGCGGTTACACGGACGGCGACGCGTTCGACGCCGCTCAAGGCGGAAATGGGCGCCTAAAGGCTGAACTCCATGGAGCGAATTATGCGACGAATAACTGACGAACGCCGCCCGACGGCACGCTCGCTTTGTGCGTGACGTAGCAGCCACTGTGCTGATGCCACGCGCACAGCAAAAGCCGCCAGGCAAAATTCGTCGATTTTTCGTTGTATATTCGTCCCATGGAGTTCAGCCTTAGAGCTGCGCTCTAAAAGGTAAAGTACTTACGTTCAGTTTCTGCATGAACATAATTTTGCTTGAACTATGGCGCTCATGCATACCTGTACCGTCAAAACAGTAAAACGTGTTAATTTGTAATTAAAAAAGCAAAGCAAGAGTAACGTGCGTTACTTTTTATCGGAAACGGTAACGCGTTCCTTTTATTTCAATGTGACGTAGGTCGGTAACGCGTTCCTGTTTGCCAGTAACGAGTAACCTGTTTCGTTACTTTTTTTTCGGTAACGCATACAGCGATGGCCGGAGCCTTGTGCCTGTTGCTCCAGTGGTAAGTTTAGCGCACAACTGCGGTTCCCACGCGCAAACGGTATTTCTAAAAGTTACTCATTTAGTGGTTTTCGATGACGTCAGCAAGTTTCTAATTAGAACCCTATATGACTATTTTAAATAATTAAAAAGTTAATTAAGAAATTTTAGTTCATTATTAGATTTATCGTGACGGTTATTGCCCCATATATCATGTCCCCCTGGCCGTAAAACTCACCTGGCCGCAAGTGTACATGCGGCCAGGTGAGAAAAGCGAGCGGACCCTGCAGCGTCCGCTCGCTTTTCTTACTATAGTCCGTTGCAACTCAAGGAGGTAGGGCGAGGGTAAGACGGGCCGGGAGGAGGAAGCAGACGAAAGCTGGAGAAGAGAGAGGAAACCTCCTTCTCTCTTTAGCGCTCCGTCTGCTTCCTCCTCCCCGACCCGTCTTACCCTCGCCCCACCTTCTTGAGTCGCACAGGATCGCGACATCCGACAGCATGACGCGCCGGCTTCTGTAACGCAATTCGTCGTACCGGGACTCTCGGGACCCCTTCAGGACCCTTCGGACCCCTTCAGGACCCCTCCAAAATTCCTTCAAGACCAGTTCGGGACCCCTCCTCACGTCACGCCACTACGGAGGCGCCGCAATCGGTACTGCGCAGAAGCTTCGCCCCACGCGAATCTGGTTTGGTGTGGGCCAACGAGGGCTTGTTTGTAAACAGTGCGCTTTTGGCGTACAAGGTGCACCATGATTTACCCACCAAAAACGTGTCCTACGGGGAGGAAGGGAGGGGGATTTTTGTCAGATACGACCGAAGCACAGTGCCGCAAAAGTTTTGTGACTAGAGCTTACGTACGGGAAGGAATAGTCGCAGCGAAGAACAGAGCATGAACGTCTTGGTCCATTTGCCTGAGGCCTCGTCCGGGAACTGGACCGGTCGGACGTCGTAGCTGATGCGCTCGAGGTACTTGGTTGGCCATTTCGAGATCTGGGGCAGACACAAGAAGCAAATTGAGTTGCCGCAAAACTGCGATTATTGCCTTCAAACGCCTTTTACAGAAGGAGCAAATATCGGCAAGACTCAAAAGGCGTTATTTTCCGGTAAATTTGTTTTTTTTTTTGTACGGGATGTCTCAGTGCGCCAAGGTCTAAAGAGAAACAAGGAAGACCCTATCGCAAACCGAACCGTTTGCTGTTAGTAAGCGTTTTGAAAAGCTGTAAGTAAATTGCGCATTTTTATTGAGCATAATTGATACTTAATTAAGACAAACTGGATACGCTTCTAAATATTGTCACGAATGACGAGGTGACAAAACAAAGGAATAACTGAGAAAACTGAAACGTTTAATGGGGCGAACTTGTGCCCAAAAATAAAAGGAAAACAGTAGATAACAGCAGAGCGTCGCGGGCGTCGATGGCGGCGAAGCAGCAGGATCGAACGCTCAGGCGAAACTGACTCGGCGTGCCAGGCGGAGCCCCTTTTGTACACGCGTAGGCTTCCGGAACATTCGGCGTAGAAGGTTCGGTTCGTAGAACATTCTAACCTCGAATTAGCAAGGCCGCTCTCGAATTTACTAGAACATCACATCACAGCGTCAACAAAAATGTGTAGGCGCGGCCAGGAATCGAACCCTGGCCTTCTGCGTGGAAGACAAGCGCGATAACCGTCAGTGCCACGGGCGCGCTGCCTACTTGGTCAGCTGCGCCCGCGGCAATATTCATTTAAGGGTCGAGCCGTCAGTGGGAAATTTGGAGCTATTAAGACTCAATTATGTTGAAAAACAGCGCGACTAGGACGAGGACAAAAGACGAAGAGACACAAGACAAGTTCAAAATGCATCAAAAAACGACTGGGCCTAAAAATGGCTGAGATGTCACCACTCAAGCAAAAGCGCGCGTGTGATGAAGGCACTCTAAAGACAAGCGCTGACTATCAACTGGTTTGTTAATAGAACATAAGGAAGAAAAACAATGAAATGAAAAACATGCAGTCAAATGTTCGCGCGCTTGATGGGCGCCTCTTGGAATAGGTCACCTTATTCTTTTTCGTCTGATTGTAGAACTTGTTTTCTTCTTTCTTTGCTAAGGAGCTCTTGTTATCCTAAATCCAGAAAATTCACCTCACTGGAGGTCAGAGTCACCGAAGGTTGGCTCACACACGAACTGTTGTTCTTCGTGATGTTGTACGCTTCAACCATCTCTCGACATGTCGTGGTGTCGATACAATATAATGGTGTCTTCTAAGCGTGGTTTGCAAACGCAGTCTCGGCAATGTACTGCTTGACGTGAAAACGCGGTGCCTTTCAAGGAGCTGTGGTGCTCTCTGAGGCGGAAGTTTAAGCACCGGTCAGTCTGCCCGATATAAGAGCGCCCACAAGAGAAGGGAATGCGAGAAACTACGCCTTGTACGAACGACCCAAACTTTTTCCCGTGCTTGACCTTAGATATGTTATATTCTGATTTTGTTTTTCCGTCCCTGTGTGCACGTACAGCGGAACATAATCTACTTAGCTTATTTTTGGCTGAGAGAACAACACTTACCTCGTATCTGGATACGACTTTTTTAAGACCGTGTGAAATACGGTGGAGATAAGGAATAACTGAAACTCTCTGCTTTTTATTTTCTAACTGGTTCTTCCAACATGAAATTGGAACTAATCTTTACGATTTTTTTTAAACTTTCGAATACTGATGAAATAATAGAGTCTGGGTATCCTAAACTCCTAATCCTTGAATCTGGGAAGTGAAGCTAACGCCAGTTGTGTGAACACATGATTTTGTAGCGTGAGCTACACTGGCCGATGTTGAGCAGTTTCGTGTGGCTCTCATAATGAGCCGTACTCCGTGCTGCGCAAGCGCGAGGAGCAGTGACGTCACACGGCGCACAGCTGGCGGGGCGGAGCCGCCGTCGCCGCGGGCTCCGCTGCCACCGTGCGCGCTCGCCAATCTGCGCAAGCGCGAGGAGCAGTGACGTCACACGGCGCACAGCTGGCGTGCCGGAGCCGCGCCGCCGCGGGCTCTACCGCCACCGCGCGCGCCTCGCCGGTCTTCGCATTCCAGAGGAGTGACGTCATAGCCGCGGCAGACGCACTGGCGCCGCCGCATGCCCAGCCGTGTGCCTCCGTTGCGCAGTAGCCAAGTCTGACACTGCACCGGAGCTGCTTGATAGCGCCTCTCATTTTGTACGCATAAGCTCACGCTACGTATATCCGGCATAGCCGAGCTAAGCCACCGCTATTTTTTGTTAAAGCGGATTTCCAACAGGGATATACTATGCCAATATACTATGCCTCTTTTTACGAGTTTCGAATGTGGTGACTGGTAATTTAGCAAACTCTTTGATGTTCTAGGATGGTACAACCAGCAAACGTCTTCTTTTTGAAATTTAACACAGAGATCTAAACACTTGATTTGACCCTCTTTAGGGGTCTCATATGTGAATCTAAGGCCTTGACCAAACTCATGGAATACATTTAGTACGTAATCTCGTATTTTTTTAAAAAATCGGAGTGTTCAACAAATACCGAAAAAAACATCAACATACCTAAAGATCTTAATGGTGTGATTTTCCAATTTTTGAACTAGAGCACTACCTATCTTTCCGAGGAAAATATCTCGTAGTACAGGCGCTACTCCCGACTCTATACAAACACCTGACTTCTGAACGAACACTTTTTCCTCCAACCCTAATAAAAGTAGATTTTAAATACACAGACAATATTTCAAGGAAATCTTCAACTGTGATTTCGCATTGCGTTCTGAAGTTAGTTTCGTCGTTATACTAGAAAATGCACTCTTGAACGCTTACCATAAGCGTTCATGTTGGAAGAACCAGTTAGAAAAGAAAAGAAAGAAAGTTTCAGTTATTCCTTATCTTCACCGTATTTCACACGGTCTTAAAAAAGTCGCGTCCAGATATGAGGTAAATGTTGTTTTCTCAGCCAAAAACAAGCTAAGTAAATTATGTTTTGATGTACGTGTACGCTGGGACGTAAAAACAATATCAGAATATTTTATTTATTTATTTATTTATTTACATACACTGCAGGCAGCGGCGCTGCCCAAGCAGGGAGGGTTAAAAAAGGAGTTTAGTCAATAGATGTTCGTTCGAATTGGTTCACATCAGTACATGCCACAAGCAATGACGGCAAACAGTTCCATTGTTCAATGGTGTTAGGGAAAATGACTTCTGAAAAAGGTTAGTTCTGGCATAGTAAGGGAATATGACTTTGGAGTGATTTAGTCGAGCTGACCTTTGTGGCAAAGGGGGAAGATAAGTGTCAGTTGATAAACCAGATGAATTGTTATAAAGTAAGTGAAGAAACTTCAGCCTAGAGATTTTTCGGCGAAGGTGGAGTGGTTCGAGCTCAAGCTGCTTTAATAAGTTAGTTACTGATGATGAAGTGCGGTAGTCAGATAGGATGAACCTTGCAGCAAGACGTTGGATCCGCTCCACCTCCGCCAATGTCTTTCACAAAATACGGGTCCCACACAATAGAGGCGTACTCTAGAACTGGGCGAACCAGAGAACGATAAGCTACAAGTTTCACAGCCGAGTGACACCCTTTGAGTTTTCTTCGAAGAAAGCATAGCTTTCTGAACGCTTTGGCACATATGTTGTTGATGTGTTGGTCCCATTTGAGGTTGTTTTTAATTGTTAGACCTAAGTATTTCACAGAGGAAACTTCTTGAATGCACTGGTTGCCAATATGGTAAATGTAGGAAAGGGGCTTTTTTTGTAGTCAGTGTCATTGAGACGGTTTTAGAGAAGTTAATTTTCATTTTCTGGAGGTCGCACCAGCCCGCAAGTTTACAGAGATTTTTATTCAATATAGTCTGACAGGAAGAACTTTTGACTCAGAGTATACATTACGCAATCATCCGCGAACTATTTTACACTAACACGTTCATCAATATTTTTGGAAATGTTGTTAATATAAATAAAAAGATGTAACGGTGCGAGCACGGAGCCCTGTGGTACACGAGACAAGACCTGTAGATTATCAGATTTAGAGCCATCATGTTCAACGAATTGAGAGCGGTTTTGAAGATAGGCTTGTATCTAGCAAACCAGCCTATCACAAAGTCCTGCCTCTTTGAATCTATCAATGAGCAGATTGTGAGGCACGCGATCGAACGCCTTAGATAGATCTAAAAAAATTGCGTCGATTTGGTGACGATTGTCGATCGCGAATATAACATATCTAAGGTCAAGCACGGGAAAAAGTTTGTGTCGTTCGTAAAAGGCGTAGTTTATCGCATTCCCTTCTCTTGTGGGCGCTCTTATATCGGGCAGACTGGCCTCAGAGAGGACCACAGCTCCTTGAAATGCACCGCGTTTTCACGTCTAGCGGTACATTGCCGAGACTGCGGGTGCGAACCACGCCTAGAAGACATCATTATATTATATCGACACCACGACCAAACATGTCGAGAGATGGTTGAAGCCTACAACATCACGAAGAACAACAGTTCGTGTGTGAGCCAACCTTCGGTGACCCTGACCCCCAGCGAGGTGAACTTTCGGGATTTAGGATAATAAGTACTATAATCAGACAAAAAAGAATAAGGTGACATATTTCATAAGGCGCCCAGCAAGCTCGCGAACATTTGACTGCATGTTTTTCATTTCATTGTTTTTCTTCCTTATGTTCCATTAACAAACCAGTTGATAGTCAGCGCTTGTCTTTTGTATCTTCGTCTTTTGTCCTCGTCCCAGTCGCGCTGTTTTTCAACATGAACGCTTACCAACTTGCCCAGTTATCTATCCTTATGAAGCCTCAATTAGTTCAATGATTGCGCTCAATAAAAAACACTGCCATTTCGCAAAATGTCTGCAAAGAACATGCATTTGGTTATATTGGCGTTGAGCGCTCCGTGGTCTGGTGTTTTCTTTTTTAAAGCTTGGTGCACGTCGAGGCTCCGGTCCCATGGCGGCCATTTTGAATGGGTAGAAAGCAGTTTTTAATTTAGTAAAATAAATATAAAAATGCATACTCGGAAGTAACTTTGCTGACATGATAATGAACGAGTAAATATTTTTGCTATGCTTCGCATTTTTTTCTTCTCCAATGTTAGTGTTAAGAAGGTGATCATTTTACTCAGCACTATAATAAAGTGGACGAGAGCTTTTTCACATGCTTTGTTTCAAAATGTGTTAAAAACGTAATTTGTATCACAAAGTGTTTTAATCCTTAAAACTATTTCAAATACAAATTTAAAAAAAGCTGTCATGAATTTCTTTATTATAATACTGAGTACGCGGTGTAAAATCATCACTCTTTTAAATTTAATATTAGAAAAGATATGAGGACTGTGTGTCAATATTTACCAGTTAATTGTCTAATAAACTGATTAGCATGTAACAAGGCGTGAAGTTGGGCTAGTTGGTGCATGATGAAAACTTGGAACCAGCGTGAAATAAACAAAGGACAAGATCGAGAAGTGAACGAACACAACGCTGACTGGCAACTGAAGTTTATTCCTGCGAGGAACAGAAAGGAAAAAATAAAAGATTCAAGCTAGATAAGACATAATCTACCTCCTTGAGGCACGCCCCAGCATTTAAAAAATCTGCCGAATTAAGTCACATGCTAATCTGCGATTAGCATGTGACTTTAGTGGCGTGCCATGGAATCTGAACACGTCAGCAAATGTAGTATTGGGTGTGTATTTAATATTTCTTTTAATAACAGTTTTGTAACCATTCAAGATGACAGCTGTGGGACCGGTGCTTTCATTGGGACACCCTACATATGAGCATATACCATAAAACTTATACATTTACCCCGTCTTGAATAAGTTGGAAGTTGGCATCATCCGAGTACAAATACAGATGCAGACGAGCTCTGGAGAAGGCGACGGCGGACTTGAGGTTAGTCAGGGTGATGTTGAGACGGTCACCGCAAGTGATTACAGCAAGTTTGACTGGCCCCCTGAGCGAAAACGAACACAGGGAAAGTATTTAGATCATCGAATTTTTTGTCTACAGATTTTCCAATAGTACAGGGAGTTCCCAAGAAAAGAGAACCGTGTTTCCTGGCCCGGGTAAATAAAATAGGCATCGCAGGAAGCTCAAATTCCATGAGATGTGACGCCACCGGTTGGGATAAAACGCGAAAGTTTAAGATGACGTTAGATGAACCAAAAAATAATATAAATTATTAAAAAAAATTTATATGTATTTACGAGCCGACGTTCACCTAAGACTTATGTCGTCAGAACAAGAAAGGACAACAGGTGCGTCCGAACTATTTCACATTTCCGCATTAGTGCAGAAAGGTAGGTGCAGCCGACTTCCGGTATGTGTATTTAGATACGACCGGAAGTAGGCTGCCCTACACTTTTCTGCACCAGTGCAGGAGGTGGAAGTGTGGAAGTAAGTCGAACGCAACTAATGTGGGCGCCTGCAACACCTACAAGCGTCACAAGAAAAAATAGTTGTACGCCAAAATGGCTTGCCAAAAAAAAAAGAAAATCTTGACGGATCATGGCAATTTTTTTTCGAAATGCTTTAATTGGTTATATTGTCGTGTTAAAATTTCAAGTCAGAACTCTGAGTACAAAGTAAATAAGAAAATAAAAACTGATTTTTTAAATGGCGGAGCGGCTAGCAGCCGTCGGGACGCGCACAAAAATAAACTTTTTGTGCGCGTGCGTGCGTAAGTGCGTGCGTGCGTGTGCCTGCGTGCGTTCGTGCGTGCTTTATATAGTCTATAAAGCAAGTAGATCAAGGCGTAGTTTTAAACAAGTCAGAAACCACCTTAGTACACCATTAGAGGATGATTCTGACGGCGATCCGAGCGTTGTAAAATTTAAACAAATATTATGCTGTGCACTAAAACTTTTCTCAAAGGTGTCTTTATGAGGTGCATTTACTCAAAATTCATAAGTGTAAATACCAACAAAAAACTGTGCCACATAGAAGAAAAATTGTGTTTTTTTTTTTTTTTGGACAGGGAGGAAAACGGCAAAAACAGCAAGTCAAGAAGGTAAGAGAAGCTCCTCCCACAAGTGTGAGCGCACTTTTCAAATCCCTCCGCAGTTGAAAGAACAGTTAATTGGAACCGCCCCTTGTTCTCAGGGGATAGATATTGGCTACAGAGTGATGCCAACTTGTCTCCGACACCCCCCCCCCCCTTTATAAAAAAGTGACCTTTGTATTCATCGGAAATGTTTTGATGTTTCTTCTCTACCCCAGTCTCAGGTTAATTTTTAACATGGTTAATATTCACCAGCTCGCCTGCACCTCACGATTTTTTCTATAGGAGAGGGAACTGAGCCCTGAAATTACCCTTGTATCCATCGGAGGGGGAACCTAGCTAATCCTCGAAAGTCGTATTTGTTTCCATCGGAGGGGGAAAACTCTAATCTCCCTCTCGTGGCTTCCACAATGCTAAGTCAAAGTCGAAAGATTAGGCAAATATTTACAGGAAGGCAAGACCCTCCTCGCGCGTTGGCCGCGACGTCACGGAAACGATGGGACGCTATTGGGTGTGAGGTGGCGGAGGGATATATGATTCCCTTTGAGGGGCATTTACCGCTACCTTCTTGACCTGTAACTAACTTGACGCTGCTACTCAAAAAGATGGCAGCACACACGCTCGAATCTGCTGGATCTGTTTTGGGTGTTCACCTAAAAGAAGATTGCCAATTTTTGCTTCATGTTGCGTCATCTGGGAGTAGCAGTGTAAACCAGACGGTTTTTGCCATTTCCCTCTTTGTGCATAAAAGAAATAAAAAAAGGCTTTTTTTTTCTGCAGCTTATACACTCGTAAAACTTGAGTGTGATAAATGCACCACCTAAATAACACCTTCGTGAAAAATTTCGTTGCACTCAGTTCATCGATTTGTTTGCGCCCGATTAGCGCTCGAGAACACCCTGTAGAACTTTGCCTAACTAGAAAAATACAGAAAAAAAACGATAATATACTTATCGGGCGGTTGAGGAGAATCTGTCCCGTCTGAAGAGGTAGCAAGCTTCGTTCTTCCGTGACAGTCGGCCGCTACGTATTTGCCGATATAAAACGTGGAGACACACGCTCCGGCAGCCAGAGCTACAAGAAGACATCGACGCCATTTGACCGACGCCAAACATCGTGTTCTGGGTCGTCTGGAAATAAGTCTAACCTTTTGTGCCAGCCTCGCAATACACGTACGCGCTGCTCCCACTTTTCAAAAAAAAAAAATCGTTTGAATTGTGAACGGCAACATCCTGTAAGCAACGATATTTTTTATTTATTTATTTTTTAACCATGATGTATGTTTGCAGTTGGCGTTGCGCCCCATCACGTAGCTCGATGACGAAATAATCTGCGGGCTCTCCCCACGCTGGGTCCGGACATTTCGTCGAACACCGTTTCATCGAACGCCGTTTCATCGAAGCCGTTTCATCGAACGCCTTTTCATCGAGCGCCGTTACAGCCTGTAATATTTTTGTAATTTATTTTAATTTTTATACACAACGTCATCTAATTCTCCTTTTTTTAAATCACAGGGTGCAGTGACGAGATAAGTTCCATCGTGAACATATCCTGCTTCGAGAAGAAAGCCTCCGTGAAACAATGACCCCTCTCCATGTCACATCAAACAATTAAAAATGAGACAAAAAACAGAAAGCACGATGTGCTTTCTGGGAAGCGGGTAGTGTTTTATTGTCGGACAGCGTGTACGTGTAACCTTGGGTTATGTGAGGATCCGGAAGGGTTCTGTCTTCTTGGCTGACAGAGTACACCCAGGGCTTTACTATATTGTCCGGTGCGGGTTGGCCTTCCTAAGAAAGCGTCCTGAAGATCATTCATAGGCAAAAGGGTCGGTGATAAAGATGACAGTGAAGGGGAGGTGGTTCCAGTCCGGGTGTAGCCCGAAACAATGTTGGCAGACACTTTGTGCAGCTTTTGTCTCTATAAAGTTCTAAAACTAAAAAAAAAAGCAGAAATGTTCAGTTTGAGCATAAAGTTGATAATCAGAGTATCGTTATATTTTATTTCGCGTGCTCTCCTGGCAGAGTATCGTTATATTATAAGCGTGCTGTCCTGGCAGTTAAATGCTTTCCGTGAATAAACCTTGAACTAGGCGTAAGGGTGCAAACGAGCTGGTGTGACTTGCACATTACTGAAACCCCCAGACAGCCGGTAAAAACGACACAGACACTTAAAAGTGTTTTAAGTGTCGGTCCTTTACCTGCAGTGTCATGGTTTCAGTCGTGTACATGAGTAAAGCTTTTCAGTAAGTCGCATACCCATTTGTTTTTATTTCTTTTTATACCAATTGTTTTTATTTCTAGTAATTTGACTCCACCTTCAAAACAGTTTCACAAGTGACTACCTTAGTCTTAACAAATGCAAGGTAAAACATCTATAAAGCACTGTTATGCCCCAAAACTCGGTACAGAGAAATTCGATGAAACGGCCCTTAGCGATTCGCTAAAACGACGTTCGATGAAACGGCGTTCAATGAAATGGCGTTCGATGAAATGTCCATTCATTCAATGAAACGGCGTTCGATGAAACGGCGTTCGATGAAATGTCCGCTACCCTCCTCACGCATGTTCGAGGAACATGTTTCCTTCGTACACGATGTATGCCACATTGTAGACCTTTGTTGGTTGTTGATTGGCACAAATAAAGTCATGAGGATGATGATGATGATGATGCCTCTAACATGTGTACAGGCAGTGTTTGTATGGCCAATGGTGAGACACAATTGTCGTACAAAAAACACAAAAAACATGCCTTGGGCAGCGTTGTAGACCCTCTTTTGTACGATGTATTAGAAGTGGGACCGCGGCTTTTCTCTAAAAAAGGCGCCGTGCCGCGCGTGACGTCATCGACCCCTGCTGGCAGTCGTTCCCACGTGTTTTTGCCAAGAAAAACGGGGTCGGCGGTACAGAATGTTTTGCTGCAGAAGGCCACATCAACGAGGCCTCCACAATGGCAGCTGTGGCCTTACGTCGATGCAGGTCACGCATGCGGTGTCAACGCTAATCACGTAGCCGCAACAACAAAAAAAATTGTCAGTTTTTTTTACTTTTGTGAAGAAGGAAGACCAGTGGCGCTGGACTATGGTGGGAATGGAGTATTTATAAATTTAAGGATTAAGGTGTGACTGGGTAATTGGTTATTTGAACGATTAAAAAATCAGATATATATATATATATATGGGCAGTTTCATTTGGATTCAGGCAACGAGTGGCAGTCGTATTTTTTATTTTGCTTCAAATTTTTATATTTTGTGGAGAATGTTCCAAGAAGAACAATCCTTTTTATTCTAATGTCCTGACATGATTAGTTCCTGAGAAAAAAAATCTCAAAGAAGCGGGAAAGAACTACGAGGTTTTGAAGATTGTCGTGTGTGGCGTTTTTGAATCACTCTCAATCTCAAAGTATTCAAAAGACAACGTCTATATTTTTTTAGTGTGATATATAGGCATGTAGGTAAGCCGACATTATAACTGCTATTTATTATTCGTCGCTCCAATTTTTGTAAAAATCCCCAAACATGCCTCCGCGAACAACTGTGACCTAAATTGGGGATTTTATTTTGAGTCGACTATGTTTAGTATCGCTTTTAAAATATTACCACATGTAGAACCCTTCATTGCCTTCCAAATTAAGCAAAGTTTGTGTTTTTATCATGTACGAGTACTGAGAAATAAATTATGAAACAGAGAGGGTTTTCACTTTTCGTTCAACTTCAGCACGCTGTATAAAAAAAACACCATTTTTAATTTTTTTCTTTTTCTCGCATTGCGTTCTCTTTACACCCTTCTTTTAGCCAGAATACATTCCGTTAATAGTATTTGCCTTGGTTTTGAGTTTTAAGCCTCTAAAAATGCTAAAAAAGAGCAAATGCCGATGGTGGGATTTGACGATTTTCGTGTGTGGCGTTTTTGAACCACTCTCAATGTCAAAGTATTCAAAAGAAAGTTTCGATATTTTTTCATTGTGATATATATGCAAGTCAGTAAAACGACATTCCATCTACTATTTATTATTCGTCGATCCAATCTTTGTAAAAATCCCCAAACACGCCTCCGCGAACAACTGTGACCTAAACTGCGGATTTTTTTGTTAGTCAACTATGTTTAGTTTTGTTTTTAAAATAATACCACGTGTAGAACCTTTCATTGCCTTTCATATTATGTAAAGTTTGTGTCTTAATCACGTACGAGTACTGAGAAATAAATTATGAAACAGAGGAGGTTTTCACTTTTTGTTCAATTTCAGCACGCTGTAAAAAAAAGTAAAAAAAAACTTTTTTTTTTTTTGCGCTGCGTTTTTTACATTTTCTTTTAGCCAGAATACATTCTGTTAGAGTTATATGCACTAGTTTTGAGTTTTAAGCCTCTAAATGTGCTAAAAAAGAGCAAATGCTGATGGTGGGTTTATGGGTTATAGCTGTATATTTTATTCTTTATTATAATAATCTAAGGGACGTTGAATAAATACTCATATGAAAAACATGAATGTCGTTAGGCGTATAATAACAAGTTTGCAATTCCAAACGTCTAAACACTATAAAATCGCAACTGCCGGGAGCGGGTTTTCAGACAATTTCTGCCGGTGCCATGATTGGAGGGGCCTCAAGCCTAAACCCTATGCGCTACATAATCTATACTACGTTAGAAGTATCAAAGTATAATATTGTAAAACATTAGAGTAAAATACGCTTCCTATTGGAAACCTAGATTTTTAAATGCGAAATTTTATATTTTTAATGCTAAATTCACGTTGATAACAGAACCAAATCATTTTTCAGCATATTTAAAGGCTTAAAACTCAAAACCAGTGCATATAACTCTAACGGAATGTATTCTAGGTAAAATAAGGGTGTAAAAAAACGAGAAGCAAAAAACAAAAGAAAAATATTAAAAATGTTTTTTTATACAGCGTGCTGAAATTGAACGAAAAGTGAAAACCTCCTCTGTTTCATAATTTATTTCTCAGTACTCGTACGTGATTAAGACACAAACTTTACATAATATGAAAGGCAATGAAAGGTTCTACACGTGGTATTATTTTAAAAACAAAACTAAACATAGTTGACTAACAAAAAAATCCGCAGTTTAGGTCACAGTTGTTCGCGGAGGCGTGTTTGGGGATTTTTACAAAGATTGGATCGACGAATAATAAATAGTAGATGAAATGTCGTTTTACTGACTTGCATATATATCACAATGAAAAAATATCGAAACTTTCTTTTGAATACTTTGACATTGAGAGTGGTTCAAAAACGCCACACACGAAAATCGTCAAATCCCACCATCGGCATTTGCTCTTTTTTAGCATTTTTAGAGGCTTAAAACTCAAAACCAAGGCAAATACTATTAACGGAATGTATTCTGGCTAAAAGAAGGGTGTAAAGAGAACGCAATGCGAGAAAAAGAAAAAAATTAAAAATGGTTTTTTTTATACAGCGTGCTGAAGTTGAACGAAAAGTGAAAACCCTCTCTGTTTCATAATTTATTTCTCAGTACTCGTACATGATAAAAACACAAACTTTGCTTAATTTGGAAGGCAATGAAGGGTTCTACATGTGGTAATATTTTAAAAGCGATACTAAACATAGTCGACTCAAAATAAAATCCCCAATTTAGGTCACAGTTGTTCGCGGAGGCATGTTTGGGGATTTTTACAAAAATTGGAGCGACGAATAATAAATAGCAGTTATAATGTCGGCTTACCTACATGCCTATATATCACACTAAAAAAATATAGACGTTGTCTTTTGAATACTTTGAGATTGAGAGTGATTCAAAAACGCCACACACGACAATCTTCAAAACCTCGTAGTTCTTTCCCGCTTCTTTGAGATTTTTTTCTCAGGAACTAATCATGTCAGGACATTAGAATAAAAAGGATTGTTCTTCTTGGAACATTCTCCACAAAATATAAAAATTTGAAGCAAAATAAAAAATACGACTGCCACTCGTTGCCTGAATCCAAATGAAACCGCCCATATATATATATATATATATATATATATATATATTATATATAATATATATATATATATATATATATATATATATATATACTATACGGGTGTTATTTTATTATTTCGAAACGATTTAATAAAAGCCGTGAAAGTTACACTTATGCTGCTTGTGGAGGTGAGTTATACGGCCAGGGGACATATTATAGGGGCTAATCGTAACGATCAATTGGTCAATTAATTAAAATTCGTTAATTAACTTTTAATTAATTAAAATAGACATATGGTTCCAATTAGAAACTTGCACAGCGTCACCGAAAACCACTAAATCAGTCATTTTCAGTAATACTTGGAGCGCGTGACAAGCGTAGTAGTGCACTGAAGTTACCGCTCGTGGAGCAGGTACAAAGCTAGAGGTTGAGATAAGGCGCCCGCGCGATTTTTCCGTCTCTTATCTAGCCCCAGCCTTGCACCTGCTCCACGAGTGGTAACTTTAGTGCACTACTACGCTTTTCACGCGCTCAAAGTCTTTCTGAAAATGACTGATTTAGGGGTTTTGGATGATGCTGAGCAAGTTTCTAATTGGAACCATATGTCTATTTTCATTAATTAAAAAGTTAATTATCGAATTTTAGTTAATTAGCCAACTGATCGTTACGATTAGCCCCCTATAATATGTCCCCTGGCCGTATAACTCACCTCCACAAGCAGCATAAGTGTAACTTTCACGGCTTTTTTTAAATAAATCTGTTTCGAATAAAAAAGAACACTCCATGTATATATATATATATATATATATATATATATATATATATATATATATATATATATATGTCTGATTTTTTAATCGTTCAAATAACCAATTACCCAGTCACACCTTAATCCTTAAATTTATAAATACTCCATTCCCACCATAGTCCAGCTTATATATATATATATATATATATATATATATATATATATATATATATATATATACATGTGTGTATGTATAACAATCGTTATTCACTGCGTAACCATAGTTAGACTTGTACGTAATCCATTACAAGTAACAAAATTACTTGTAATCCCTTACATTTATCGGTAATTTGGTAACGGAATAATTACGTATTTTCTAGCGTAATTCTGAAGTAGTTCCTCAAGGCTTTTCTGTACAACATCAAGCCCCTGAAGCTATTTTTATAGACCCTAATTGCAATGTAAAAAATCCAAATAAACATTTCTACAAAAAAAGTGGTTTTTAGTTTATTTGTTTGTTTCTTTGCAATCGAAGACAGGGAGAGGACGGCACCAAGTGATTATGTATCTTCAAGAAGCTCGAGGCGGTAAGTACAGGCAAGAATTAATAAT
>JAZHYW010018533.1:0-36121 GCA_037355805.1 Ixodes ricinus
CATGGTATATTAAAAAATACCAATGCTGCTTTCTTCCTTTTTTAATTTCGCTCTGATGAGCCTTATATTAGTGAACCTCCTGAAAGCTATCCTTTTGCGAGTGCATGCATAAAAAAGCTGAAGGACTTGGAAATACATAATAGACACGATATTTTAGTGCTGGTGAAATCTGGTGAAATTTCGGCCAGGATTTGGTGCCGAAGCATCTTTCCAATCTGGCAACGCTGCTCTGAACCTCCATGTGCGGCGCCGAAAGTCGCTTGCCTTTCGTGGGTCTTTTATTTTTTACGTAGAACTCATATTGACCCGATATGCCGCGTCCGAGAATGGAATTAGCGACTAGTAAGTGGCGAGGCACAACGCGAGCAGGAATGAACAGCCCTGGAGGTCGTGGGCACGGCTCAATCGGCTCGGTGCTGCTGTCCCAAGGTAAGCCCTTTGTCTCTGCGTCCTTCTTAAGCTTCCGTTCTGGAATCTCCTTAATTTCCTTGCCCGCATTTGCCCAATCGCGTTCGAGAAATGTATTCTGACAGTTATCTCCCGTTGGCGATCCATCGCCACGCGCTTTTCGTCAAACCGCCCGGCAGGTTGCGAGTTAATCGCGAGGCGGTCGACCTGGCAGACGTTTTATCGTACGCGGTTCGTCCGCGTCAGCGTCACTTTGCGTCGGCACGCTTCGCTGCGTACCGATATCTGTCCTGGCCAGGTTTCTTTGTCGGCCCGCGTATCTTATTAGGGAGTTGTAGTATATAGTTTTTCTTTTCTGCTATGGTATCGGTAAAGAGAACGCCGCAGCTGCGCATACGCGCCGCCAGCCTTGTCTGCATAGTTCAAGCCTCTTCTGGCGGATTACGGAGCGCTATCGGGGTGCTTAGCGGGCTGCGGAAACGGTCTACCACAACTCCCTATGTCTACTACAACTTCCTATTAGTTGTCGGTGTCCTCTAACAACGCAAAGAAAGCGTGTAAAAAAAAATGCTTTATGTGGTTAGAGTTTTAATCTACTGCAGTAGTTTTTATGGTTTTTTTTGTTGCGATTGATGTGAGGTTTATAAATAATAATTTCGTGGGCGCCATCTAATATAAATAAGATTTGTATCCCAATTGAAGCAGTGAATGCCTTTCTGGCACTATAGAGTGTTTTTATTTACAGAAGAAAACCTGCAGCGCCGAACACTTCGGCATTATAGCAGGTACAGCCCATAGATTAATACGCTCAATAAAATAAAAACAGAACACTTCAATATACAACCTGGGCTGTCAACAAAGAAAATACATAAACATTGAACATAAACAACATTAACAATCAAGACTATTTTCTGAGATAAATGGTCCCACGTCGTCACGAACAAAAAAAGACTGGTAACAGGTTCCATTGAGCGATTGTGCGTGGAAAAAATGAAAACTTCTTTTAATCTGTTCTACAAGAAATTTCCTTATTGTTCTGGTATGATTCACACGATTTGAAATGTAGTTAGGTAATTTTATGTAGTTGCTTTTATCAATACCAGTCATATCATTAAAAATTGCGAGCAAGAACCTCAATCGAAAATCTTTGCGCCTTGACAATAAAGTTTCCCAACCAAGTACATTTTTAGTCTCTGTTACGCTATTGTTTCTACTATAATTTCCTGTTACGAATCTCGCCGCACGGTTTTGAAGTTTTTCTAACTTATCTGCAAGGTACTTCTGATGCGGATCCCACAAAACACATGCGTATTCCAGTGTAGGTCTTACCAAACAGCAATAGGCAGTCTCTTTTAGTTTCTGTGGAGCACGTGCGACTAGTGAGCCGTGCACTCTGCGTACAGTGCGCCGCAATATGAAAGACCCACTGGGAGCGCATGGCCGAGGCGGTGGCTGGCGGAGGCGCTGCGAGCGCTCTGGGCAATTCCATTCTGCTTCGAGGGGAGGACGCTCACTCGGGGCTCAGGACAAACTGATAAGCGCATTGCGCTTTAGCTGAGCCCCGAGTGAGCGTCCTCCCCTTGAAGCAGAATGGAATTGCCCAGAGCGCTCGCAGCGCCCTCGCCAGCCACCGCCTCGGCCACGCGCTCCCAGTGGGTCTTTCATATTGCGGCGCACTGTACATCACCATATTTGTATCCGTGATGAGAGACGGCGGCACATTAACAGCTAGCTGCACGGGCCACAATCAACGAGATTGTCATACTGCGCAAATCTTTCTCTATTTCAGGTGACGTCCCGTATAAAAACTGTGTGACACTTGGAAAGAGAAAACCGAGGACAGCAGGTGTTGCAGACTCCTGGTTTTTGGAAATCCCGGAGTCCGGACAAACAAGTGCGAAAAGGTTCTGTTGCTCTCCGTGAGGAGGCAACGCGAATGACTCGTGAGCGCCTCAACGGGAAAAACTTTGATGAAGATTTCGACAAGTCGAGTGTGTTACAGTTTCTTCGTCTTGGGTAAGTGTCGGCACGGTTGGCTTTTGTCGGACATTATTTTGATTTAATATGTCATAGAGTGGGCTCGGCCTACTCGAAGCCAAAGTTCTACTGAGACAAACCAGAAGGTCGAGAGACTAGAATGGAAGTTCCTTACCGCAGGAGCGTTGGAAAATCTACATCGAAAAAAATCATCGTTCATGAGCACACATTTCTTTGCCTCGCAGCAATCTCAGCGGTTGCCGTTGCTTTTAGCTGAAACTGTGAAAATTGTAATGCTTTGCACATTCTCTTCCTCGGCTGTTTTTTTTATTGATTCGGCATTGTGCAAATGCTGCAGCAAATTAGTTTAATGACTACAATCCTGACTCTGCTGCCAAGAAACATCTTGGCTACACACGCACACTTGACAGGCCCGACCCAAACGAAAAAGCCAACCGTGCCGACACTTCTCCGAGATGAAGTGCCTTGAACATACTTGTTGCTCCAGTTGTTGGTGGAGGAGGGTTCAGCCCCGATTGTTAGGAGCTTGGTGGCGGGCGCGTTGCTGAGTGATGTGCCAACTCGCGCTGCTTTACTTCGACTATGTACATTTATTTACATAGTTACAGGAATCCCAACTTAGACGACCATCTCGACGACCCCCCCCCCCCAGAGCATCGGGTGAAGTCATTATTGTCTTCCCCTGTTCTTCCATTTGACATTTCCAACTCTCTCTCTCACTCACTGATGAACAAACCAATCAGTTAAAAATCTGCATTGTCCACGTGCTCCTATATGAACCAGTCGGCGGCGAGGACTATCTGCGACTCCTGTAAACCACAGCAGTGGTCGAACCCTTCAAAGTTGATGCCAAGTATCCCGTTGGAGGTATTACACCAGCGCTAGCGATATTGTCGCAGTGTCCCCTGCACTTTGCTAAAAACTACATCATAGAAAAATAATCTGGCTGCAGAAACCACTATTATTGGCTGTCGAATTGCGATAGCATTCATCGGGAGACATACGCCACAGCTCACTGTGAATACGATGACACAAATTTTGAGTAAACACTTTATTTTGTGAATGGTTTACTACAATCATTGACGTCAGATACTGCCGCTCCATTGTGGGCCACTCGACCCGCCGCTCTTCACCAAGTCAACGCACCATAGTTGGGGGCGGCTCTCCCTTGTCTGCAAGGTAAATGAGGAGCGCCCCGTCCCGCGTCAGTTCTTCTTTGGGCTCCCAGCGCTCCTCTAGCCTGGCAGCCCAGCTACGTTTCTCTGCCCAAGCCCGAGGCATTTTCAGGATGGTAATAAACCCTTACGGGTCGTCTGGTCGATCGCCGGCGACAGACGACGGAAGTCAAAAGCCACATCATGTATGTGAGGCGCGGATTTACCTCCTTGTGCCGCAGCCGATTGGGTGGAGTGCGCATCCATTCTCTGCCACCTCCGAATAGGGTGATTATGTGAAGGAGTGCGTACTGCTGCTCCACATACACGCGACACAGGTTTATCTTTTTGTTACGAGGCCAGATATCGTATAGCGAAATCCGGGTGAAGTAGCTAAAGAATGTTTTCGCATTAAAAAAAACAGCAACACTGCAAGTGTTGGCAGTCCCCCTCACAGATTACTCGATTCTTGCTTCCTTAGGAACCCCGCGCTGTGTCTCCCCATCCAGAGCCGCCTGTATGAGGAGACGTCGCCCCAACTTTACAACGCCACCTTCCCGCGCCCCAAGGTGCTGCCGTGTGGAAAGTCACAAGCCCTACACAAACAGACGTGCACTGACCAATTTCACTAACATGCTCAGATACTCTCCACTTCTCATGATTTTCGTTCGGGCTTTGCCCGTTGATGCAAGCGAGTCATTCTTGTTTCAAGGAAAGCGACCGAGCCATTTTGCATGTGTGTTCGGGCTTGGGATTTGCAAAAACTGGCAATGTGCAACGCCTGCTGTCCTCGTCTTTTTTTCCCCAGTTCATCCTTTGTCCTTGTGCAACAGCAGACTGTCGCACAAGAACAACACCATTTTCGTGCATGGTGTCACCTGAACCGGAGAAAGATTCGCTGCATAGTGTGGCCTGTGAGGCTGTGCGCGCGCCGCTGTCTGCTATCACGAACACAAATATAGTGATGTGCCCAAAGTGCCCTGCTCGCTAGCCTTGCGTGAATACACCCTATAGGGTAAATGTTGTTCGAAGTATCTTTATGCATAGCTGATGAAACCTGCATTCTCTTTTGGCATTGCCGGTACCAAATTGTGTCTGTTAGTATTGCATACCTGCCAAGTTTCCCGTATTACCCGGAAGACTTTTGAATTTTGATCAGTTGTATGATTGACAGAAAAAGCTCCCGGAAAACATAAATTACCCCTCCCCCCCTTTCCCTTCTGCACTTAAAAAATGAGTTTTTGCTATCACAGCAGACGGCTGCAATCCCGTGAGCCTGAGAAGTGCAATATATAAATAATAAAGTTGTCTTCATGTAAATTTGTTGTCAATAGTTCTTTTTAAACCCTTCTGCTTTGATATTCTCCCAGATTTGGTTTCTCTGAACTTGGCAGGTATAGTTATGTAGGTGATACTTTCTAGGTGTAATGTGTTAGTAGATAGCTATGGTGTTATTGCTTAACTCTGAACAAGATACAAAGTATGAGACATTTTCAGGCCAAGTAAAAATTGTTTGCTCACTTTAGTCTTGAAGAGCTCCCAGAGTTGCACATCATCCAGCAATCCTGAAGGTGATGCACCACATGTAATTATAATTAATGTTTTAGTTCTTAGTTTACCAGGAAGGTGTCCAAGAAATTGTAGCTAGTGTTAGTTGCTTAGAAGAGCGGTGTGTTTTGCATTCAGTCTTGCACTTTGGCATTCCCTTCACTTTGGGATCAGGTGCTTCATTCTTGTGCGTCCTTGATTGTTTCCTTAGCCCTGAGAGGTGTTGGAGGTTTATATGTTTTATTTTTGGGGAAACCATGTGATGTTATTATCTGGCATGTTTCTTTTATTGCTGAAAGCTGTTTGAAGTGAGCCTTTTGTCCACCTAAGAGCATAATAATTGGGAGCTTCACTCAAGTGTGTTTCGTGGCCACACCTCAAAGCTTCATTGAAAGCATCGATGCATGCTATCGATACCAAGATCGGGACTTCAGAAAGGATCAGTCAAGTCTTCCTATTTTTATTTTCATTGATTCTTTGGCATTCTAGATCTCTTTTTGCAAGCGTGTTGTTCACGTAAGCTTCTTGTTCACCTTTCTGGGTCATAGTATCGGGTCGTTCTGTAATTATCATATACTTTATGCATTTGTCATTAGTCTCATCTGAAGTTGTCACGGGTTCGTGGCCGACACATTTGGTGCTGCTTTGATTTGGAGGGTAAATATTGTCCGCCATAGGTCTAGCAAACTTCATATATCCCGCACTTCAAAATTTTCTCGTAGACCTCATTAGGCAATGAGTTCCTTTTCAGGATGTGCATTTACTTAGATTGAAAAGCCAAAAGGCTTTTAATAATCAGCCACATGCAGAATAAGATCAGTGTTTCTGCCAGTTAGTGTGGGAGAAAACGGGGGAAGGGGGGGTGCCAAAGCAAATACAAGCAGTGGGAGTACAACTCTAGGACTTATAGCGATGTAAGTGAGGTATTTGAAGTGTCTGCCAAGACCATGTAGCTCACACATTTAGCAGAGGATAATTGGGTTTGATTTAACAAGCTATTGGGGTGGTTGTAAAGCTCCTATACAGCCCCACATGGAGTCACCCTGCATGCACTGATCTAGACTGCTCGTTTCACATAGATTTGTGTGACCTATTGATCTAACTGCTTCTTTTATTTGCAATTTTGTGTATTATTCGGGATAACTGGGAACCCAGAAAAAGGTTGGCATGTCATGGAGTAAACATGCCATCGTACAGTGTGCTTCACTCTAAAATGTAATGCATGAGCAGTGGCCAAAGCTGATAACAGTTGCCTAATGTGGAAATCAATGATACTGCAAAAACTGAAGCAGAACTTCCTGGGACTGTTGCCACTCCCCGATACAATTATTGCATGACCTCCTTGTTTCTTTCTTTATTGCCCTCAGTTAATTTGTCAAGGACTCGATTGCTGTTATCCTTAATAAGTCGGCGTGACACGTTTATCTTGAGGTTCAATTAACATGCAATGTGTTTTGATAAGTTAAGTAAGGGAAACAACAAAATATTCAGAGCAATGCCTTTTTTTTTGCATCACCGAAACATTCATTGGTCACCGCATTGAAACTGGGAGTGTAACGCATGAAGAGAACTGCAGTGTGACCCTCCAGACTGTGCCGTCAGATGATGCATACATTCTGCAACATAAGTGCAGGATCAGCTTTTTTGGGGGCGATTTTTGTGAGATGACATGAAAATGTTGTGGTCATCACCATGAAAGTGGTTTGTTGTCTGCATGTTCTCAGCTTGAGTGACAAGGCTACTGACAAGCCACTTCACTGGTACTAAATTGAACTGCTTGACAAGTTGCTTAAACAATAGTGATACACAAATGTCAGTACGAGGGCAAGTTGAAGAACTACAAGTAGCGCCTGTCCTATCACTTCTTCGACTTGCCGTTGTCCATAGCACTATTTGTGTTTTGCTCCTCTTCACTGCTCTTCACCTGCTTCTTACAGAGCAAATAAATAAGGCTGCTTAATAAAATGACACCGTCCGTCAAATCAGTAAACATTTCTCTGTAAAACATATTGCCCTGGCCAAGTCCAAATTTCGTCTTCACGATGAGTCGCATAGTGAATCGGCTAAGCAATGGTTGATGAATTTGATGTAGTTCTACTGAATCAGCAGCACACTTCAATTCTCTTCTGCACGAAGCTTATGTTTCGGAGCGGTTTACATAGTGTTTTCTCGACAGCCAAGGGGCTTGAAGCAGGTGCTTAATGCCTGTGAGCCTCCACCATTGAAATTTTAACTTGTCACTTGCTCTAGAACTTGATAATGGAGCAATGGCAGATTTTATGAAGTTTGCGGAACCAGCCTTGGAGACGTTAGACTTGGGAGAGGTTTACAGGGCTAGAAAGATAATGACAGCACATTCTCACGCACAATTATCTGTAATAGAAAGACGGTGCCCAAAGAACTGTAGCTAGTTTTAAGTGTCACTCGCTGAGGCAGTTTATATATTGTGTTAATACCTGCATTTTGCTGTTCTGTTTTCTGTTTCAGGATCCAGTGTTACATTCCTGTGGCTTTTTGGTTGTTTCCCATTTACTGAATGGAGTTGCAGGCTTATCATGGGCGACACAGTGCTTTGGTGAGTGTATCTTTTATTTACTGCCTGGCCAATCAAATCGAGTGGCTCTGCAGGAAACTCTCTACAGTTTCAGGATATTTGAGGGTGTGTTCTCCTTCAGACATTCTGAAATGGCACTAATTTTTTTGTGCTGCATCACTATACTCTGTTTAATGACCAGCTGATAGCGTGGTAGAAGCTACATGCTCGTTGGACCAGTCATATGTCTATCTTTCGCCATGTGTTACACTCCCGCTCATAACCATGTGCAGAAGGCGGGGTCAGGTAATGAAATGGAGGTGGTTGATTGATCCGGTGGGTGCGTTTGAAGTTAAGGAACAACTGAGAAGCTTTTAGAATGTTTTTATTTACCGTATCTACTCTCTCCGTGAGTCTCAAATTGCGTCCAACTCGGCTTGCCACCAAGCCAATTTTCTTTCGCCGCCAAGCGGCCAGGCCACGTCAAGCCAGGCCAAGCATAGCAGCACACGCTCTCATGGCTGCAAGTGTGTAGTTGCGGAAGTGATTAACAATGAAACCGAGCGGCGCGTACACCTAACATAGCTGGGGTCGAGGAATTGCCCAGCCCCGGACATGTTTCGCCCACCGAGTGCATTGATGTCAACAAACACGTGGTCATCTGTGGTGCGCTTTTGGACAGTGAAATCGTGAAAAGATTTTGTCTATATGAAAGTGGTTAGGCCTAAGGACGGTCGCATCACTCTCCATGCTGAGTGAGCTTCGCTAGTAAAAGTTCTTCTATGTATAAGAAATTTTTATGTCCAACAAATGCATATAATCCAATAAGATCATATAAGAACATACAAGAACCTTATAAAACATATAAGAACAATATAAAATTATAATAGAAGTTATAAGAAACTCCTGTTCAGTTTCTTATACCTTCTTATATAATCTTATATATTTCCTATATTGTTCTTAAATGTTCTTATAAGGTTTTTGTATGATCTTATTTGATCATATTTGTTTATTGGACACATAAATTTCTCACACATGCAAGATTTTTTTACTAGGAGGGCGCTTTTCCTTTGACAGAAGGCACACCGAAAGCACCCCAAAAAAGGTTTTCAAATTATAGGACATGGTTATTGTAGCGCGCCCATGACCAGCCGTCAATGCGCCTCCATCAGTGGAGACATGCCACAGTACTTTGCCGTGTCACCCTGGCACCTAAAATGACATTTTTGCGAAGTGTGTAAATGCAGAAATTTACCCTGCATAATGAACGCACCCCCAAATATATGTCAATTTCAGAATAAAGAAGTGTGTTCATTATGCGGGTAAATACGGTAAAAAGGTGAATGATGACTCAAACAAATGCAAAACTCATACATAGGAATTTGAAAAAAATCGCCAACCAAATCCTACAACCAGTCCCAACGTTTCAAAAACAGCTTGGTTTTTTCTTCAGGGGTGACTGTTTCCAGATAGGGGACAGCAGCTTCGTTTTCTTATAGGATGATGGTCTCTTTTTTTCCACTTTGTTAGGTGGCTTAGTCCGTTCACGTAGCATGATGGCAATGTGCCAGTGGACCTATTGATGTTTCCTGGTGTTGTTTGGATATGCCATGACTATAAAAAGCTGCTGGCAGAAGTTTGTCTCAACATTCCTGAGGGTGTTTGCGAAGTCAGTGCGATGGTCATTGACCTCACAGTGCTCTGCAACAACGCTGCGCTCGGGGTCGAATTTGCAGACATTGTTTTTATGTTGTTGAATTCTTTCTGGGAAGTTCTTCGTTTCGCCAATGTAGGTGGCATAGAATTGAATATACAATGCCCTGCGCTCTTTGTTTAGAGGGACGACCTTTCATTCGCAGCGTCATACGTCCAAGTGTTGATACCGGTTTGTGGGACACCTGAATACTTTCTTTTGCCACCGTACATGACAGCGCTTCGCTAGTCCCCTTTCTGTAGGGAACACATATGCGGGTGTGTGGACGAAAATTTTTGAATTTCTAAGCTTTTTTCTGATTAGGCAGGCCTCTGCCGAAATGTTTACGCCCAAAACTTGCAATTGCTGTAGTAATGGCTCTCGGTCTGCGAGAATTTTAGTTTTAGTTTTGTGTTTGTTGAGCATTATTGGGCAAATGACAAAGGCTACGCCACCTCATTATGACCACAGTAAAAAGAGCTATACACTCTATAAAATAGTCCTGGCATGTTTTTGCTTTGAAAAACAAGATTAATCTATTTCTTAACCCCTTGACTGGGGATCCATGACCAAAAAATATTGAGACTCTTTTTGTTCCTATTTTGTCTATATTTTTTTTTCTATGAAACTTTTCTTGTGCGGCCGTCATAGCTTTAATTTCTAAAGGAAAATTATTTCCGATGTTAGGGGATAGATGGTGCTTCCTCCCGTACGATAAAAAGAGTGAGCGTTTAAAGATTCACTCTCCAAACCGACTGAAGAGTGGTGCATCTATGGGAACGTCCCCAAGCTGCTGTTAAAATTGCCATGCATCTAAAGATTTTATCAAGAGTAATACATAAATCTTTGTGTAATCTGAAGTGAATATTACATTCAATTGAAGTAATGACGTAATGACAACATTGCAGTGTCCACAGGCTGCATGCACGTGAACGAATTTCACCATCCAAATGGATGAATGACCGTTTTGGCAGCACTGGACAATGAGGAAAAGAGTACCAATACTTGAGTGTAGCTTTCTAGGGGCTATTATCATTTTTAAGTGCAATTCTCATTTGCTCTTTCAGTTCACACCTTCACGGAGTACGGCAATGTGGGGAAGCAAGTCAAGGACAGCCTCTCACGATTTCTGTCCCGGGGGCACTATGCTCTTTCAGGTAAGCTGCTTCCCTCTCTTAAGAGACACAAGTAGACCCTTTTATTCAAGACAAGAATGACAATAATAATACCTGGAGATGGGGGACAAAGGAGATTCCCATTTGTCCCCCTTGTACCCCTTTTCCAGGGATTATTATTGTATTCATACTTATTGCATTATTGTGGAGTTCACATTTTGACAACCTATGGTTGGCTAATGTGTTGTGGAAGTTAAAGCTATTGCACATTCAAACATTATGTGAAATACAGTAGAACCCTGCTGCTGCGTCTTTATGCAGTCACAATAAAGGATCATGACATGAGCGAAGATGTAACAACTGATAATGCCCTTGGGATAGCTATAGATGTTTCAGGAAGCTCTATTCTCTCTGTTTATTTCATCTTAGCTTTTATGGCTGTAAAAGAGATTGCCTTATTTGACAGGTTGACAATTTTTTCAACACTTCTTAAAATTGTGGTTGAACTATAAGTAACGCACTGTTTACAAACAAGCTTGCATTTGCCCACAGCAGCTATGGGCACTGCATGCGCAGGAACCAGATTCGTGTGAGCAGGCATGTCTGCACATGTGCTGTGCCGACAGCCGCGCCATCGCAGTGGTGCGTTGTTTATAGTTGCAGTTAAAAAGATATTGAAATATTAGGATGCAAAAATTCTAGCCCATCGAGCTAAACCATAGCTGCCTTAAGGGGGACACTACCCAGAAGGGTTAACTTTTCAACCTATGGCTTAATATGAATGGAATTTAGAGTATATACTGGAAGTTGCAAGGCAGAATGCAGTGCAAAGTTTTGTCAGCGTACATGAGTTGTAAAATAACTGGTAGTCATTTTTATCAGGAACACACTGACTTTGTTTAGGAAAACTATCGTTAAGAAACTAATGTAATACCGAACATTTTTCTAGTCTAGATCTGCAGCTGATGCCTGGAGAGTGCAGCTGTGAAAACAAAATTTCCAAAAAGTAATTTACTTTATGCTAATATCGTAGTGAAAAATCAAATAATTTTTTTTGCCTTTTATGTCATCCACAAAATCTTAACATCTTTTATAAAGACATTCACAAAGTCAAAAACAATTCCACAGTTGCACTGCCCATAGAATTCCACTTAGGAAAAACAATAAGTGAGTCTTTCCTTTTGTCCCATTAGCAAACGATAGTTTTCCTAAAGTGAAATTTATGCCAAAATATGGAACGGAGAAAAATGGGTTCAAAGTGTTCCAACCCCTACCTTTTCTTTAGCTTCAATGGACCGAAAATAATTCATAAAAATTAACTATGCGGTGTAAACTAATGAAACTTTCTGGAAATACTCTCTAGGTGTTGGTGGTTGTAAATATGACATTTTTCAATATACACTTTTTTTGCGGAAATTTTTTTTTCTGGGTAGTGTCCCTCCTTAAACAAATCACTGCACCCTGCATGCCAGATCAAAGCAGTGGAGCTTGATGCAATCAGCACTGCTTGAACATGGTGGCATGGAGGTGGTAAAGAAAAATGGGGTGTCGTGAGAGCCTGAATCTCTTTAGTGTCATACAGGACCAAGCAAGAAACACAATGCAGAGAGGCAAGGAGGTGAAATAAAGGGAGTAAAGCAAAAGGAACAGGGTATGTGTTCCAAGTAGTCATACCAGCCACCTTGAGTGGCAGTTTTTGGGCATAAGAACCAGGAAGGCAACTCGTGAAGTTTGTAATTCAAACACATACTATATACTTTTGGACATTCGATAGGACCGGTGTCCGTGAACACAACAGTCGAGAAAACATGTGAGCAAGGTTCTTCTGTGCATTAGTATATCGAATGTGCTGCAAGGATATTGCTGGTTATATGCCCACTTAATTTATAATGTTTTTCTTCTTTCAGCTCACACCTTACAAACATGTCAGGAAGCAAGGAAAAGTCATTTTTTCACTCATTGTTTACATTTGGGCGATTAACTCAGTCTTTTGCAAAAAACACTAGTCATTTTAATGACATTGTGATTAATAAATTTTGGTTCTTTAAATTGTTCTTCAATCTTTATCTTCAATCTTTGTTTTCTTCCCATATTGCAAGCCGGCACTACGTGTATCAGGCCATGAAATCGCACCAGCCCGTAAACGGCACTGCCGAAGCCGGTGAGGTCATGGATGCTTTTCTTATGGATTTTTTGGCTAGCCAGCTGAAAATTGACGAAACATTGACAGTTGCGAAATGGCTACGAAGGTTGATCAAATGATGTCTAAACGACGAATACCATCCACGGCCACCCATGGATGTTAATCGTCATTGAGTCGTCATCCTGTTGACCCGGAAAGCCATTTCGCCACCGTCAACCTTTTGCCATTCTATTGGTTATTGTCGGTGCATCGACAGTGCATTTACATGCTAATGCTGATTGGCTATTGGAAGCAATCTAAAGATTATAAAATTTATAGTCTTTTCATTGCCTCCTTTAGCCAAATAGCATTAACACGTAGATACACTGGTGATACACCGACAATAACCAATACAATGGCAAAAAGTTGACGGTGGCGAAATGGCTATCCGGGTCAACAGAATGACGTCGCAATGACGATGAACATCTGTAGCCTGCTGATTAACTGCTTATAGACGCATATTACCATTTGGCAATAATATTTCTTTTGAACGGCGATAACCATTTTTATAGGGGATAGCTACGGGGTCCGCAGAGACCAACGTTACTAGAACTCAGTTGGGAAACTGTCATAGAGCATGCTCTGAAAAAGTGGCACCGATCCGTACTCTACAACCTAACTAATAGGTTGTATTCACTGGCGGTCATAGCTGAGCTCGCTGCTGCTTTCGAACCACCGGGGAAGAGAGAGAGGGAAAGCTGCTTTTGTGAGAATTTTGAGTGCAAGTTAATCTTCTAGAGGGAGAATAGCGACGTCTGGGGAAGCCTGGGACATACAAAGAAAAGTCCCGGTGAGAAGAGAGTTTCTTCTTTCCTTGTTCTCTTGTGATTGCCCGAGAGCTGACGGGAAACTCCTCCCGAGCATGCGCTGTGAGCAGTTACCTCAAATATGGTGTCCAGTGAATACCCCCTATAGCGATCACAACACCGCCATCTCTCTCGCAGCGACCACTTGAGAACTGCAAGGTAGCTTGTATTGATTCGGGAGTGTCGCATTTAATAGCGTCCGCTGCGACTCTTCTATTTTGGCGTTAATCGGCCATTTTTGCGCCGAAACATATACGTACGTGGAAGGGGTTTCATGGATGCCAACCTCCGACTCCCAAGCGGACGCGCCGCAAATTACTACCGAAGTTAGGACGCGCCCAGGTCGAGACGCACTACTTGAAACCACCGGAGAAATATGGTTGAATAAAAACAATGTTAATTGTGCCACATAGCATTGTAAACTAAAGATTTAGAAAGAAACAATAAAGAACAAAAACATCACGCGCTAGTCATTTGTACTAATCTTCAATAGGGGGATCGGTGGCCGAGTGGGCTAACGCACACCAGCTCGGAGCACGTAGAGCAAAAGCTCGCGCTGCAGAACGCAGGGATCCTGGGCTCAAACCCCACCCCTGCCCGTTTCGATCTGGATGAGCATCGTACCGGCGTGCGGTCGTGTATCACCACTGCGTGGTGCAGGTTAAAGACCCCAGGCTAGCGGTTGTACTGCACTGGCTAAATTGCTCATCTACAGCGAGTGACTCGTCGCACCTTTGAAATGGCTGGCCAACTACACGCTGTATAACTATCCACACAACCCGAATTATTATTAATCTCCAATAAAAGTTCCTACAAAAAGAGCTTTTTCCGTTTGTCTCTACACACAAACATGCTTTCTAAACGCTTATGGTGACCACAGTAAAGAAAAAAAGATTGCGCCGCCATCTTGGCACCTCCAGCCTGGGAGTTTCGATACTCTTGAAACACTTAGTGACTCGAGCATAAGCAATACAAAGCAACTTTCATGTTTCAACTCGTCGCTAAAGGGTAGCGCTGTTATCGTATTTAGAATAAGACAACAGAATAATATAATAACAGGTAAGAATTATTTCGGTACACAGTGAAAACTTCCACCTCCAAATTGAATATGCCCTAAAGTTGGACATGTCTCTAGACATCAATGTAACATAGTGATGCCTGGCGCTTAGCTGAGAGCTCTAACTCGGACGCCTCCTTACACTTAACAAAAACATCCACCCGGCATCACTTTATTAATCTACCAATATATAGCTCACACCATAGAGAGGCACTAGGATGTCCATAGACTCACCAGGGCCATAGCTCGGCAATAGGCAGGAATGAAAACGTACTGTATCGGCCCGAGATCCTTCTATCGTTGCTATGGCCATTCTATGGCAAACCAGCGGTTCATAAATAGTCCGTGATCTGTCAACAGGAATCCATAGGATGGACGTAGGGGTAATAGATTGGCATTAGTATGGACATTGGACGTCCATACCTATTTTTGCAAGGGTAGTGCACAGTATAGTCACAGCGATAGCTGCGAGACGTCACGGCGAAGTCGTTGGGCGTGGGCGTCGCGTTAAAGCAGCGTGGTCCCGAGCGCTCTGCCGTAGCCTCCTCTATTCTGAAAAAGCCTGGCAGATCGCCACGAGAAGCGTCCGCCGAAATCGAAAAGGTAGAGTGGAAGACAACGGATGAGAGGATGATGATGATGATGATGATGCTTGTGGCTATCGCCTTTGAAACGGGTGGTCACGTATGTCGTGTCCAAGCCATGTGGCTTTCACTTTCCATGCTTTTCTCTACTTTCCCAACAATTTTCTAGTCGTCGCTTTGTGACGTCAACAATCCATCTATCCGTGGTGTTCCCGTGATCTGTCCATGGATGGAAGCCCAGTGCCTGTGGTAGTAAGGGCACTTGGACCGATGCCGCTTGTGCGACTGCCACAGTCCGTCTGGTATGGCCCGGCTTGTGTTGTTTTGGCTAGGCCCCTGGTTGTGCACGCTCGGCGCCTCATCCCGTTTTGGCGTCAGGCCGGTGCAGTGCAGGACTAGGTGCGCGGTGGTTTCGTCCTCTTGGCCGCTGGCCCTGCACTGCACTGAGTCTATTGCAGGATAGAACCACTGCCGATATAGTTGTGTTTTCAGCGCTCCTGCTCGGGCCTCAAACAGGAGACGGCTGCCTAGATTATTATCATAGTAGGCCTCTGGTCCAATAGACTTCTTCCGAAGCCAACGCGCCCAATCGCGGCGAAATACCACGCAGTGCACTCTGGGAACTAGTTGGCCACTCAGTTTCAGTTTCGACTGAGCAGCTTCATCTCATGCTATCACGCCGCGATCGAACGCGCTGCTTGAGTTTTCGATTATCTGACTTTTTACAGATGTACAATACACTCATCCTCGAGCGATACAAAACGAAGACCGGGGCACTTTCCCTGGCTCCCGAAACACAGGATATTGTGCGTGCGTGTGCAAACGTAGTAAGACGTGGCTTAGTCACCTCACCCCACGAGTGCATCTTTGAGCTCAATGTCAGTAATCCCGTCTAGTACCAGTGAACTACAACTGAAATTTGGTTACCTTGAGCCTTATACATATTTTGTTTGCCAAACGTCCGCTTCTTGTTTCTTCATTGAGCGAAAAGCAAGCCGCATCCTCACAGGAGTATCGAAGATGAGCCCAGCGTTGGCGCATGAACTTTTAAGGAAATGCAATAAATTCGACCTCACTACTGCACAAAAGGTACGATGATGTCTTCCTCGTGTCATCACATATCTCACACTCAAATTTTATGCTGATAGAAGATAAAGTTTTCGCAAACGCTGAGATCGGCTAGCTACGAAGGAGGCCCTAACAAGCGTCCCCTACTCCTCGCTAAGCCTTTTTGGACGAGCTTTTACTGACGCTCAAGATCTGTGCCCGAACGGTGTGTCTGGGCATACTCAGTCAGGTAGAAAGCGAACACATAACAAATATTATGGTTATTAGCAACCGTCAAATGCGCTTTGAATAATTTCGTTCGTTTGGCGCACGGCATTATAGGGGTTCACGCCCGTCCGGCCCACTTCCGGCGAACGGTGCGACATTCTTCACACAAGCGCTCGAATTTCGCCTTCTTAAAACGGTTTGTATGTGCGACTGTGCCTTTATGATTGCAGGATAACTTTATGCGCATACGCGATGTTGAATATTAGTGGAATGCTAGCGGGTGGGGACTTCACTTCGTGCAGTGCTGCGGGGCAGTACAGGTGAGAGATGAGAAGTGTGTTCAAATGGAGCTTTTCGTTGCCGACTCCCGATTTTTACCTCGTACTCAGGCGTATTAAGAAAAACAGTAATTGCAAAAAGTTATATTTCGTCTATGGACGCACGAAACAAACGCTTCCTGATCAACAACACTAATGTAAAGGCGCGAGTTCGATGTATGCATACTTATTGGTTGCTACAGCTTGTTGATTCGTACACAAGCAACATCCCTGAGCTTCGCAGCGTCGAGATTCCCAGCACTGGCTCGTCCACATACCTCGAAACGCTAACAGAAAGGCTCGAGTACAAAAATACAACAAGCATGCGTTAAGACAAGCTATACGCCTCGGGCTTGTGCTAAATCTTCGAGGTCTTGCCGTTTGGGTTAGTTAGAGACCACAAACGACGCTCTCGGAACCAGAAAACACGAAATAACGGCCGTTAATAGTCCACGCTCTGTGTATAATGTCTTGTCGACGCGTCGATCGAAACCGAAACCATGCCACTCTCCTCCTTGGCCAACTAGTTCCCAGAGTGCCACGCGCGCCGTGTTGCACGCAGGGATTTATGGAAGTAGTCTATTGTGTCCTAGTGAGCGCTCCTCCTTTTTGACCCGTCTCCTCACCTCGCTTGCCCACTTGCTCGCACTCGCCTCCATGACTGGCTCTGTGAAGAATCCGTACTTCTTACAGAGCTGGTTGATCCTCTTCGTCCACTGGGTTTGCACGCAGTTGACACTGATGAAGTCGAACACTCGCCTGGCCTACCGGCGCCTGTCCATATGGAGAAGTCGTCCCCGGTAGGCTAGCTTGCTTGACGCTTCTCGTGCCTTAAACGTCGACCACCCGATGTCTCCTTGTTTGGCCTCAATCACCACGTTGCCGTGGCAGTTGAGTGCTTGGTGACCAACATCCCACTGCCTGCGTTCTATCCAGGCCCGTTTGTCAGCCGAGGCACAGACGATCTTATTGGCAAACGTGAGCACAGGCACATGAACCGCTTTCCACAATCCCTTGACCATCAAATATCTGTTACAGCTCCACTAATGCCCCGGCGTAAGACATTTTGCCCCCTCTGGACTGTTTGTCGAAGGGGCATTGTGTATTCGTCATGGTAGTCAGGCCCGTTTGCTAGTGTGACTCCCTGGTACCTCTACTTCCCAGACGTCGTAACGTCTTCCTGGGTAGCTAAACTCGTGGAGCAAAACATTCTTCGCCTTTTGACGTAGCGGGGGAGTGACCAAAAGAACGCCGCAAAGTTTCCTCCTCCCTGCGCGCGCTCAACTTCGCAACTTTTGACGAAAAATCCCCCGCGATCCCTAGGCGGTACACTAGAGCACGAGACAGCACGGGGAGGCAAGCGTTCACGCCACTCGCTGCGTTGTCTTCGAGCTCTCTAGCGCCGAATATCCCGTCATGCCTTGCCCAGGCGAGGAGCGAGAGCAGACGACGGGAGTTCGTCTGCTACGAGGCGGCATTCGCACAGCGGAGCTGAAAGAAAAAGTTGGCATTCTGCTCGAAATCGCGTCCCGCGAGGCCACAAACTCAAACGCGAGCTTGAATTGTAAGCGTCTGATATTCCACGAAGGAGGAATCGACGACCCGTGTTTTATTGGCAAAATTTGGGTCGCTTTGTTGCCGTACAGACGCTGAAACCTACCAGTGTGCAATGAAAGGCCCAGGACAAACACAGAGGCCGCAAGATCTCGCATCATCTGTGTGCAGGTGAAAAGTGGAACATTTTTCGACAAAGCTCCCACAGCAAAAACCTGTGACGCATTCACTCAGCGTCCTAAACATGGAGACGTCGCCCGAGGCTCAAGCACAGTCATATTTGAACGGCAGCTATCTTGCCCCGTCGTATTTTGTTTGAGAAAGCTCTCGTTCTCAATGCCCTCACCAGGGAAATAAAAAAAGTCTTACGAAACGTATTGCTAGATGTTCCAAAGAACTAGATTTAAGCAGTATCCTTTCAGTGGTTCACTTATAATACTATGCTTAAAACGAAGCAAGCTTTTGCGCGTACAGTGCCATATATTTTCTCAAGTGTATGCTGTTTTGTAGTCAGCTGGCTTCGGAAACTTACGCCGTCTGTAGATATCTCTGGCAGCCGAGTTCCTTAATTGGAAATCATCGCAAATATAAGTGACACGTTGCAGCAACCAACGTTTATAGATAAACCATGGCGGCGACTGCGCTCCCGCATTCCCACCCATCACGTCGAACAAAAAGGCGCTAGTTTCGGTTTTAGGTCGGTACTTTTCTACAACATCTGTAGCGCCAGCATCAGTCTGCACTAGGTGCATTCGGCAAGTTCGTCTGGGGCCTGTTTTCCGTGCAGCACTCCGCGGGTGCAATGCATTAGAACTCTCACAGTGCAAGTCTGGATCGCGGAATGGGAGCCCGTCACTGGCCTCACCGGCGGCCATTGCCTGACAACGAGGCAATGCGCCGCGTCCTGTCTAGTTCTCCCTTCGTTTTCGTCCTTGTTGTTTTGGCGTATTACACCATGAGGCAATACACGAAAGTCTAAGGGAGAAACACGCAAAAATAGGAAGCTTGTACGCGGTGCTCGAGGCGATTATTTTATGAGCGTGCTGCGATGATTATATCGGGTGCTTGGAGATCAACTAGACATTCGTCAAACGTTCGAACATTGATTATAAAAATAAAAAAAATGGGCGGAGCACCACCGACTTTACTGACGTCGCTTGCTTCGGTTGCTAAATAAACGGCACGTTCAGCGACTGAACGGCACGCTCCGAGTTTCAGTTTGTCACGGAAGCCTTCACGGCAGTTCGAAGAAAAGCTTTCACCATGAAGCACTATGTACGAGTGGTTAAAACGATGCGAATGTCCCCAGTAAAGGCCTTCCAACTTATCATTTGCTGAGCTCTGATGACTCCGAGATCACGGATGACACCACAATAACTCTCGGGAGCCCTTGTCTCATTAAACACATCACAGTCAACGCCCAACAAAGTCGCCCTCGACCCTCAACCACACAACGTTTATTTAAACAAGATTGGTATTCTAACGCGTTTAATATTCTTGATTAAAATAAGAACACCGACTTCACATAACAAGAAAAACAACTTCATTAAACGTTTCGCCTCCCATGCGGGAGGCATCATCAGTACATACACAGGAATGAGAGAGCTTCGGTCAACGCAGTCCTATTTATCGGGAAGGTCCATATAAGCTTCCGGGAGGGGGCCACGGTTCTTGTTGCACGCCGTCTTATCTCCGCGGATGAACCATGACTCAAGTAGTTTGCGTGGGCCCCACCTATCCTCCTTCGCCAAGGTCGTCGCGGCTGTGAAGTCAAAGGTGTGTCCTGTGGTCCACGCGTGGTCGACCAGCTCCGTCTTGAGACGGGTGGCGTTCGTGGAATACTTGACGTCACGTTGGTGTTCTTTCATCCTGGTTATCTTCTTGCGTCCGGTCTCCCCAATGTACGAAGAGCCGCAGTCCTGGCAGGGGATCTTGTACACAATGCCTTTCTCCGTATCCGCAGGGGTGGGGTCCTTTGGCTTAGACACAATGCTTGCTATAGTTCGGTACGGTTTATACACAGTTCGAATACCTACAGGTTTTAGGGCGCGGCTTAGCGACTCAGACACTCCCCTGACGTAGGGAATGCACAAGACATTACGTTCTTTGTCGGCTGGATTGGAGTGCGTTTTTCGTTTCGTCTGGTTGATTACCTCATCTACAAAGCGCCCGGGGTAGTTTCGTTTTTGCAGAGACTCTTGTACACGTGCGAGCTCATTAGCGCAATAGGTCGCGTTAGAGGGTACAGTGTTTGACCTGTGAACAAAAGTTCGTACAACAGACTTCTTATGCTGTACAGGGTGGTGCGAAAGAAAATCTAGAAAATTACCACTGTCACATGGTTTACGATACACCTTGGTTTCCATCCTGTTGTTCGGCTCGTCAGTTCTGATCACACACACATCTAAGAAGGACAACATGTTATTTTGTTCAGGCTCGTAGGTAAACTTAATCGCGGGGTGGACGCTGTTTAAGCATTGGTGAAAATCATCAACAAAATTCTTGTCTAGGATAACGAAAGTGTCATCAACATACCTACGATAAAACTTGACAGGAAATACAATCTCACCGAACACTTTCTCTTCGATATACTCCATTACAAGGTTAGCGGCAGTGACAGAGACAGGGCTTCCCATTGGACAGCCATTCACTTGATGGTACACCTCTCCACGGAAGGCAAAGAAACATTGGTTTAGACAAAAACGCAAAAGCAAAATGATATCATCTACATGCAGAGACGTGCGAGTAGAGAGCGTTCGGTCATCAAGTAAGCGTTGTCGGGCGACATCAACTGCAAGATCGTTGGGAACATTTGTGAAAAGGGAAACAACGTCAAACGAAATCATGCTTTCGTGTGGAAGAAGAGTTTGAGCGCGAATCAATTGTACAAACTCTTGGGAATTTTTTACACCAAAGTTATTGTTCCCTGTCAGGGGTGTTAGCAATTCTACCAGATACTTCGACAAATCGTACGTGGGGGAGCCAATAAAAGATACAATGGGACGAAGGGGGCATTCCGGCTTATGTACCTTTGGGAGACCGTAAAGTTTAGGCGTGCTACCATCGGAGGAAAAAAGGCGACGGTACAACTGGTCACTAAGCCTACCTTTCTTACGGAGTTCTTTGAGATGATCAACTAGCGATCGCTCAGTTTTTGCAGTTGGGTCGCGGGGCAATTTAACAAAGTGGTCGGTATCGTTAATGATCGCGTACATTTTTTCGTCGTAGTCGGTCTTGTCGAGGATCACCGTTCCGCCACCTTTATCGGCACGCACAATGATGATTGATTCATCCGATCTCAGTTCCTGTAGCGCCTTGCGTTCATGATGGGCAAGGTTAGGCTGAGGTGGCTTGGCATTGTTCAAAATCGAGAGCACGCGACTACGGGCAAGGTTCACGCCAGTCACGTTGTTTATATGTCGTAGTTTTTCTTCGATTTCGACTATGAAGTCACGTTTGGGAACGTAGCGGGGGGCCATAGCAAAGTTAAGGCCCTTGGCCAAGAGACTCACGTGGTGGTCCGACAGCTGTTTTGATGAGTGGTTGAAGATAGTAGTTCTCTCGTTTCGTGGAGCAGGTTCCTCGGGTTGAAGTCGGGCGAGCTTCTTGCTGTGTATTTCTGAATACTTGCTTCTTTCCATGTCTTCTGCTTGTTTCCTTGCGATGAATATGCTGCGTAGGTCGTCGTATTGTAGTACATGCCGAAGATTCCGTTCTGCCGATGCTTGTCGTTTTCTGGCGTAGGTGATCCGTTGTTTGTTGTCTTGGATGCGAGCTTTTATGCAGTTTCGGCTGAAGTCGCGGGCCAACTTGCGTCCATAGGGGGTGTGCACGAGAGGCTTGCAGCGTAGGCCATGAGGAATGAGGCCCCGGTGGAGGCACTGGCGGTTGAAGTCTTGGTGGCATTCCAGGCGAATGATAGATGTTGACTGGTTGACGTAATCTCTCACGTTGCTGAGTGCGACGGAACCGTAAAGGTTTCGGATAAATGCAAAAATAGTCCAAAAGCCGCGAGATGTCATGATTAAAATAAGAATACCGACTTCACATAACACCAACGTGACGTCAAGTATTCCACGAACGCCACCCGTCTCAAGACGGAGCTGGTCGACCACGCGTGGACCACAGGACACACCTTTGACTTCACAGTCGCGACGACCTTGGCGAAGGAGGACAGGTGGGGCCCACGCAAACTACTTGAGTCATGGTTCATCCGCGGAGATAAGACGGCGTGCAACAAGAACCGTGGCCCCCTCCCGGAAGCTTATATGGACCTTCCCGATAAATAGGACTGCGTTGACCGAAGCTCTCTCATTCCTGTGTATGTACTGATGATGCCTCCCGCATGGGAGGGGAAACATTTAATGAAGTTGTTTTTCTTGTTATGTGAAGTCGGTGTTCTTATTTTATTCATGACAACTCCCGGCTTTTTTTCACTATTTTTGCATTTAATAGTCTTGCCCACAATATTAACTGTTATTTGCGGAAACACGATAGAAGTTTCATGATCGAGAACAACCTACTAACGTAATAAAATTGAGTTTTCCCGTTTCTCCTGTAGCATGCATTAGATGGTGACAAGCGATGACTGCCGGTGGTGCCGCTCGACCCCGGCAATACAGGCCTCTATCCGCGATCCAGCCTAATAAGAGATCAGTGGTGCCAGTGATATTAGACATAAATCGTGTATTTGCGTCGGTACACCCATACCTGCCGGATGTGGGGACGAGGCGCAAAACCATACATCCGGCCAATATTGAAGCCGGTTTTCGGCCGAAGTTGCCTCGACATTAGCCAAGAAGCAACGTGTTGTTTCGGCGACTCGTTTGTGTAATTTAATTTTTCAGTCATTTTATTGGGTCCCGGGCCACTATGTACACCCCAAAAAGGAATGTACGGTGGTAATTACACCTTGACGAGAAGGAGGCACGTAGCCAGGATTTTGTTTTAGGGGGGGGGGGGGGCGCCCATGACAAAATGCTCTATCAGGGGGAGGGGGAGAGGCGGCCCCAGCAAAATGGAAGATTTCGGGGGGGGGGGGAGGCCTTATGCCCCCCCTGTCTACGTGTCTGACGAGAAGGAGTATTGTAGTTTTACATCTTTATAAAAAGGTGTAGTGCATTATCACACGTTTTAAGAAACGTGTTTAAAAATCACACATTTTTAAAGGTGTAGAGGTTTACATTTTTTTATAAGGTCTATTGCTACACTTATTAGGGGTTAGTTATTGGACACCCCACTTACATGTATAAAGGTGTGAAAATGTTTAATTTGTATATACCTCTAACGGAAGAAAATCTCTTTCATGTGATTACATCGCGTGCCGATGAAACGATCTGTCGATGACACGTCGTTCGATGAACTGATTTGACCGCCAATGAGTGACGACTGCCAGTAAAATTTCGGGAAATAATTCTGCCGGCTGCCGGGAGACTCGAACCTACCCAAGAATTATCCCGGTTCTTGTTTGTTTTCCAACATTCTGAATTGTATACCAGTTTATTAGTACCTCTTCGGATATTGCAGAAAAAAAAAAAACGATGGCAGCCGCAAAAACTCTGACAGCCCGGCTCACAGTCATGTGGGAGACTGACAGGTGCTCGTCAGTCGCCACCATGCCTTGAAAGCTACCGGTTTCGAAGAACCGGAGCGCGCAAAGAACTTGTGGTTCCACGGTCATGGTAGACGCGATTGTCCGCCGCCTCGAAGTCCGGGCGCCGAACGAAGCTCGTCGCAGAGTCAACGCACAACGGCTTTCGATAGCCGGTACTGTCGCCGAAAGTCGTCGTCGGGGAGTTGAAAGGCGTCCCCGGTGGTCTCAGTAGCGACGCCGACGGTGGCGGAAGATAAGCTCGGCCGCAGCGTACGGCACCGCCATGTTGAACAAAGTTGAACTTCGCCTCGATCCGAAGCGAAGATCTCGAGCTCAAACCACGGCTCTCGCAAAGTTCGGAAACGTCACTTTGACGTCAGCGACAACTTCGACAAACGAGGTTTCTTTTTACACAAACTTCGGAGGGATTTTGAGCGTCAGCAGGTCGCCTAGGGACAATCTGTAAAGCATTAATTTTAGCTTGGCGTAGGGATGTAGGGACAAATGGGCGCTACGTCATCGGCGAAGCCGTTCAATCAGCGGGCTCCTCGCGCCCCTCACGCGCCGCACGCGCGCCTCGATGAACTTTGCTACATTCTGCCTCTCTCAAAGAAATGAGCGTTCGAATGATTGACACCTCGCTCGGCGCGACGTCAGCGTCGCGAGAGTCCAATCAGCGCGTTCCGCAAACTTCGGGCACAAAGTTGTGCTTGACGAGTTTAGCGACCCTGCTGCGGCTTGAACTTATTATTTAATAATAATAATAGTCTTTATTGATCTAAATCAACACTACAAAATGTCAGGTCTGCCGAAGCCGTTTAGGGCTTGTGTGATGCAATGCCCTTGCAATGCCCTTGCCAGAGAACTGCACCACTGCCGATTTCTGAACATTAAGCTTCAGACCCAATACGGATAATTCTTCCACGCACATATCTGCTATCCCTGCAACGTGTTCACGTTTTACGCCATGAGGACGAGATTATCCGAGTATGCAAGACCCGGTAATGTCCAGTGTGTCACGCATCCATCTTCTATGCGGCGGAGTGAAAAACCCAGACTGGATGTTTTTAATTTCCGCTCCATCTCTGTCGTGTACAACTTGTACAGTAGAGGTGAGAGATAGAAGCCCTGCTTCAGTTATCCTTCACATTGACACATATTGAATGTACGCCTTCAAACTCGGCCGTAACAGCACCTTCGTTGTATAGTCGTTGGATCAATTCCATCCACTGGTCAGGCATGTCTAGTCTTTTGAAACAGTGGAACAAGAACCCGTGTGGCACGCTCTCTTATGCCTTAGCGACATCCAGGAAGCTCCATATGAAGTACCTGCCTTCTTTTCTGGCTATCTCTATGATCTGTGTTAAAGCAAAGATGTTATCCTCCAGTCAGCGGTCTTTACGAAAGCCGTTCTGAAGCTCCGTCAGCTTTCTATTTCCCTCTGCCCAGGCACACATCGATTCTTTTATCACGTGCGCGAGCACTCTGTAGATCACGCTTGTCACGGTCAAAGGGTGGTAGTCCTGCAGTCGTAGTTTTTTGCCTCCTCGTTTCGGCAGCAGCACGACTCGACTATTCACCCAATCGTCAGGACTAAAGCTGCCCGAAATTATATCCATGAGGATTCATGTCAGCTGTCTTCTACTCTGGTCGCCCATGCATTCAAGAAAAGCCACAGGTATTCCATCCTTTCCGCGTGCTGTGTTAGTATTGATATGAGCGATTGCTCTGTCGAGTGCCATTGTCGTTACTTCCCATTTCGGATCAGCCGACCACTCTCTTGATTCTGGCGGTCGTGATTTGGTCAGGTCACCTGGTTTTCTTGGTGATACCACTGGATTCTTGACTAAAATATCGATGCCAGATATTCCGATATGTATTCCGCCAAATTCACTGCAACTTTCCCTGTATCGTCCTTCGAGACGGTCGGTACTGGGTCACTACTGTCCATTGACCTCACATATCGCCAGAATGTTTCAGCTGCTGCTTTACCGCTATCCCTAAACTCTTTTATTTTTCGCTGGTCGGCCTCTTTCATCTTGTATTGTATTAAAACTTGCAGCTTGTGTTCTAGAGTAAGAAACTCGTTCCAAGCCAGCTACACTTCTACACTGTTTCCTCCCTTGACAGCGCGTCGATGAGTCTGGTTGGCTTGCCTTCTCGCATCTCGCGCTGCTTTCGCCTACGCATCCCACCAACTATTGCGCCGAAAACCCTTCGTGACCGTGTCCGGATGGAGTGTAGTTTAATTAGATGTTTGAGTTCTTTGATAAACTCCTCATAATTCGTCGCTCAAGTCCGTCTTGTGCTGGCTTCCCACTCCTTCGCCACGATTTCAATAACGCTCACAGGCAGACATGTACGTAACGCGTTACAAGTAACGAGTTACTTGTATCTATACCCTTTTTCACCTCAAGAAAACAGTAAGTTTTGCGCATTGTTCATACGCCGCGCGAAATAGTTCTCGCCAGATTTGGTTGTCGGAGGCACAGGCGATGCTGTTGGCATTTGAAACGTGTACTTCTTGATAAGATAACGTGTATCCACTCCAAAATGCTAATAAATATATCTTAAATCTCCACCTAAAGGTGAAAATTAGTAATCATCCGCGAGAAGCCGGACTTTTTTTCCTATGGTTCTTGAGGTGAAAACAGGTATAGTTACTATTTTCGGTAACGAGTAACGTATTTAGTTATTTTTTCAGAAAAGGAACGAGTAACGGTATTTAGTTACTTTTAAGGCCAAGTAACGAGTAACGGTATCTCGTTACTTTTGAGGAGTAACGTCTACAACACCGCTTTAACGGGTTTGTTTTTATTCTAGCCTTAGTATGTGTCTATTGCGACAAAGGCAGATGGAAAACCCGAAAAACAAATAAACAGTATGACAATACAGCAACATGTATCGCTGAACAGGTCAGTCGAACAGTTCGGCTGACGTGTCCAGCGATAAATGTTGCTGTACTGAACTCTACAGCTGAGAATGTCCTTCACCCAGCGAGCACAATCATGTCCGTTAATTGAACTTTCTAGAACCGGGTCCGGACCGAATATAAACCCGGAGGTTGCAAACACGGGGAAGTACATAACCCCTTACCCGCTGTCCTCAATGAAGGCGCAGTTCCCGAAGATTCACCAGCTCTTGCTGAAGCACAACGCTGCCGTTCCTTCTAGCGCGTCAGTAAACGACGCTTCGGCGTCACCGGAAATATATTTTCAAGGAAGCGGAAACATAACTGATGAGAACTTCGACAGGCGACTACTAAAAAGAAAACAATAAGCCATGAAACAAAAACAGTTGTGTATTTGGTCTTCAAAGTAACGTGAAAAGTAACTCGTTACTTTTGAGGTAACTCACGCGTTCCTTTTGAGAATCGGTAGCGAGTAACGTATTTAGTTACTTTTTGAGCGAGTAACGAGTAATGGTATTTAGTTACTTTTTTGGGTAACGTGTACATGTCTGCGTCACAGGTAACACAAGTTCGACAGTCTTGCATTGTTCATTTTGTGGCCGCTTCCATGTTGAAGACGAAACGTCTACCCTCAGACGGTTGTGGTCACTGCCTAAACTGAATGTTCCATCTTCGTCTACCTGCGTCCTCTGTAATTTACGTCCAAGTGCAAGGGAAGTTAGCACGTAGCCAATGCACATTTTGCTGTTCCTTGCGCACCATATGAACTGCCCTACACAAGTCTCACGAAGATTAACTACTTCTAGGTTTAAGTCAACCGGCAGTCCACGTAATAGCTTTCTATTACCGTCTTCCTTTCCGTCGAATTCCTCTGAATGTCCGTTGAAGTCTTCGGCTTCCTGAGTCATGCGCCTGGTATCTTCATGAATGCATGAGACTAGCTGTGAGTTTTCCTCGTGTCTGGTTCCCTCGAGAGCCATGTAAACCACTCATACATTCACTGATATCCGCACAATCTCCCCGGATATCCAGAGATGACCTGTGCATGTAATATCTTGCCTTGGATGCCATGCGGAGTCAACACGCCACCGAAAACCAACGCCCCCACCTTTTCTTGCTCCTCTGTCTTGATCACAACTCGTCAAGCACCATCTAGGGTGAATCGGAGGCTCCTCTAAGCCGTGTAGATGCATTTAAGCAACTGCAAAGAGGAAATGTTTTCGATTTCCAGCATTTCGTATAGTTCTTCCCATCTTGCCTGTCGCCGTGCACCCTGAAGCTTGAGGAATCTGACCACCACCAGAGGAGGCATATTCCGCTTGCGCCGTCGACGTTTTTTGCGAAATCTGTTTCATTCGTTTACCAATGCTGACGAACCTTGATTCCGATTCCTGTCGTTGATCCGCCTGGTCATATCACTTCCTAATCGCTGTGCCGGAACCGCTGTTCTATCATCCTTTGGCTGCCCATGCCGTATTGTCCTTGCGGGTGATACAGCCGTGGGTGTAGCATGTCCGGATGTTGGGATGTTGGTGTCTGCGATGGCGGCTGCATCTGATTCACCGGTGTCGGCAGGATATGAGAGTAAGGATATGCCGTGTACCCTCCCATGACAGGGGTTGCTATGAGCTGTTGATGGTGGTGATTCTTCATGGACCGCAGGTTGGTCGTTAGGTTGTCCTGGTACTGCCGCGTCCTCCTGTTTGGGTCGAGCACTGAATCTAACCGTGGGAAGTTCCTCTGGTAGTCTCGACGAATCCGCATGTCGTTGGCGTGCGGTACGTGCATACCTCCCATTTCCTGGTGCACTCTACGTGGTTCCATCATCCGGGAAGTAGCACATGGTCTTCCATATCTGCTTCCTTGTGTGTCGGCATTCCGCTTCCTTACTGTCAAGGACCATTTGTTCGGATCTCTCTTGGTGTTTGAAGGAGCTTTCTTCCATCGCACCCCTAAAATACGGCATAGCTCCTTGTCTGTCACCATTCGTCAACCTTCTTTTCTTTAGTGTAGTTCATTTTTCTCCATTGCTTCTTCACCTCTCAGATCTCGGCATAGATCGGCGAACCTGGCCTTGATGTCCTTGCACATCTTCTTTAACTTTTCATTTAGAAGCATGGTCGCTGCTTAAACTCCCTAGCGTCTGCCCTTAATTTCCGGGATTAAGCAGACGACCAGTGCATCCTTGCGGTTTGTCCACTTCAGTCTCAGATGTTCCGCAATCGCATCGGGTTGAGTGCCCTGTAGAATTCCGTTCACCCCCACATGTAATATATACACTCGGGGTACGTCACGCGACTTCTCTTCGTATATATCATTAAGTTGGTGTACCACCTCTGTTGTTCCACTTCTGTTGTTCCACTTCTGTTGAGTATAGCTTCCATAAATCGATAGTTTCCTACCAGATCAGCGAGCGGGGGCGCAAATCGGGCAACGTTACTGTCACCGGCCACGATGACTTCCTGCTTCACTCCTTTTGGAGGACGGATCTGTTCTCTGGAAATTCCCTGCAGCGGGTGTCGCTCTCTTGTTTTTTCAGGATAGTGGAAGTCGCCTGCCTGATTGGATCCAGCTATCACATGCGCCGGGGGCTTATCGGCTCCCTGCGTCTTCATGCACCAAGTTTTGCTCGCGCTGACTGGAGACCGGGTCTCCGCAGTGAGGACTCCCTGTATTCCCTTGTGTCCCCTTCTGTTCTCATCTCCTGGTCCGAACAGAAATCTTTGGGCTCGCGCCCTCGATAAACACTCTTATGTTGCTTTCTGCCATTATCTCCTGTGTCATGCTTGCTGTTCTCTTCACAACTCACCATAGTTATATGAAGAGCGACCGCATCATGAGGGACTGGTGAAGGCGAGCGGGTTGAACATGAATACATAAAATTGAAAGAATAAAACACGGAGGACAAGCACAGGACAACCACTTTATTTCATTTAGCAACGACGTTTATTTTTATTCTTTATTTTTATTCCATCTCCCGTTTTCCTTCCCTTTATCACCTTTCTATCTCCCAGCTTTCCTATCCGTCCCCCATATCACCCTTTTCATCTCCCAGTTAGCCTCCCCCTTATCAACCTATCTTAGTCGGGGTCTCGTTCAGGGTGCAATGTCTCTGCCCAAATAAACGTCGTTGCTAAATGAAAGAAAGTGGTTGTCCTGTGCTTGTCCTCTGTGTTTTCTTCTTCTTTCAATTTTATGTATGCATCATGAGGGCTGCTCAATATTTTCTTCTCGAGCTTTTCAACGCGCTGTTCTAATTGTGTCACTGGGTCCTGAAGTTTCCCCATTATGTAGGTTTCATTTGGTTTGCTTTGGCGAGTTGCCTCCTTTAACCTCCGGATAACCTCGTTCCCGCTTTTTTCCAGATCATCCATCCTTGTCCTATGTGACCTATGTGACTTGCCCATCTCATCTATGGTTTTGCATATGCTGCAGACGAAGTCAGAATCTTCAGCCTCTTTAAAAGGTTTTAAAGTCAGTCTCAGAGATGTAGGCCCACCGTCCACACCTCTCATAGCTAATGAGGGGTTCCTCTTTCTTCGCACCTTTCCGTTTATGCATTTGTGAAGCTTGCTCGGTGTTAAGGCTGGTTCAGACATGTGCAACGAGCGCGCTGCGTCCGTTGCAACCGGACGCAGCGGGTCGTGCGGGTTTGTCATCGCCATGCTTTTCGTTTAAAAGCGGCTCTATACTTTTGGAAAAATTGCTGCTCCTTCTAGCAGAGAGACAGGGAACAAATTGGTGGGAATGTTAACTCAGTGCGCCTGTCCAAATACGTTTTATGTATTGCACACCCTTCCAGAATCGGAAGCGGGTGTTGCTTCTTTTCTACGTTGAAGAGATGATTGGCCAACGCGTTACAGTTTACAAACTAGTTGTCTTCGAAGTGTGCAACTCTACTAATCACGCCACTTGCTTTCTTGTGAAACTGTCGTCATTGAACATATATGTGCCTAGGCTAATTCTCTCCTCGAAATATAGCAGGCATGTACGCTGAACAAAGGTATGATCTGCTTCTCACGAAGATGATGCACAAAATCCGCGACAGTAGACAATATACCTCTTGCAAGATCGAAGCGATCCTAGCGGCGTAGTGCTGCGCACAGCATCTTTGCAACCCCTTGCCCACTGTTTCGGTTTCAATTTGCCAACCTCACTTCGCGACATCCCATCACAATCAAATGCGGTGCTTGCATTTTGGAATATGTGGCTTTCCTTAAATTTATATTAAAATTTAGGTGCTTTCTATCCATACGGATAAAATGCCGGGGCACTTTTGTTAAGAACTCCCGACGTGTCAGCGTTTGCGCGCATGAGAACAGGACTACGACGGCAGACATGGAAGAAGAAGTATACTGGTCCGGTCATCCTGTTCTATCTCCTCAATGGTCTGCTTAATTTATCCGCTTGCCGGGAGGGTCATGCTTAATTCAGCCTGGACTGGTAGTCAGGCCGCCAGAAAGGTATGGGACGCGGCCGGCAGTACTCCTTCTCCTCGCTAAGCCTAGCCAGGTCCTTACGGTTACTAAAGGCCCGTGTTTCAACGGTGACTCCCACGAAGATGAATGGGTGCAATCTAAGCGAGCACTGACCTTATTTTCATGCGGAGCTGATATGTACCACTTCATAAACAGGGCGATCGAAATGGAAACTGTGCCACTCCTCTCCAGGGCAAAAAAGTTACCATAATGCAACGCGCGCAGTGTTGCATGCAAGCATTTTTGGTGAACAGGGGTCCTATGTTGCGCTTTTTGGACTCCCATGGTGACTAGGAAGAAGGAAGTGTTTCTACTCTCCATTCTTCTTGTGTTCGCTCGGGGGGCGCGTCTGCAGAAGGGAGGAAAATGCGCCGTTGCAACCTTTCAGAGTGCAGCTCTTAGGCGCCCGTTTCCGGCTTGAGCGGCGTCGCCGTCGGCGTAACCGCGCGGTGCATTATGAGACGCGTGACGTCACTGATGACATCATCAGTGACGATGACGTCATCGTCACGTGACCTCAGATGGGTCGCGAGGGTCACGTGACCCTCGTGAGGTGACGGCGACGCCGCTCGGAGGGAGGAGTAGCAGACAGGCTGAGGAGGAGGGAGGAGGCGTATACCATTCCCTCAGTACCCTTCCCTCCTCCTCAAGAGCTGCGCTCTATTTCGGCGTTACAGGGAGTTGTAAACGGCTTTCATTTTTTCATCCTTTCACCCGCATTGTGGACAGATGAAATCCCCACGTGCCTCATAGAGAACCATGGATAAACAAGAGGACTCCTCCCTTAATTTCAATCTCGGTCTCGAGGCCGATAAACGATTGCAAACAATGCGACTGAATGCCGCCATGTTTCGGCTTGTCGGGAAAAGCCCGTGCAGTTGTAAGCTTGCCAAAGCTACGTTCACGAGTAAGCAGCACGCGCTTGCGCGCATGCGGCACCATGCCGTGTTTGCAACATAGAGTTATTATAATGTACGCTAGAGGTTCAAGTGGCGCTAGTGTGCTGACGCAAATCGAAGCAGGCAGCAACCAGTCGAAAATCGACTTCCGGTAATGCATTTCCATGGGAAAAAGGGAGTGCATTTTCTCCCTGCGCTCGATCATAAAAGCAAATATCCCGAATAATTCATACGTACTAGGTAGCTTGGAGCATTTCTCAGTCAGGCCGACCAAATAATTGATCAGTTACGGCGTTTTCCTTTCAAATTCGTCGCATTAAAAACTGTGCTAAAACGGCTTCGTACGTGTATTTATGTTCACTGTCGGACACTGTTAGCGCGAACACGACGTCGGCGCTTTTCAGCATGAGGGATATACGTGCCAAACGAATGAAGGACATCTGGAAAGCCAAGAGAGACGGCAAGAACCATGCAGTAACACTGGATCAGTAACTACCAGTGCATGTACGATCAAAATAAATTGAAGGCCACGTAATATATTACGATTTTAAATAAGTAAGTACCACTTTATTCTTTCTGCTCTGCGCGAAAATGATGCTTGTTCTACGTTCAAAATATCACCCACACGCTCGAAATCTTTAAGAACAAGTGTCTGCATGCATGCTTAAAGGTTCCCGGCAGAGAAAATAATACGAAGGGACACCTTTCACAGCCCACGTACTTTATTGTTTACGTTTTGAATGTTTTTATCCGCTCATGCATGGCGGGGTCATTTTCATATAGTGAGAGGTCTGGCATATTAGCAATGTATAAGCGTCACGGAATGCTGGCGGACCTTGAGCACACTCTATATTCCTTTCGATTGTAATTTTGCTCTGAATCGTCGCTTGTTTTTGCACGCTAGGGTAGGTAAACTCGTGGAGCAAAACATTCTTCGCTTTTTGACGTAGCGGGGGGAGTGACCAAAAGAACGCCGCAAAGTTTCCTCCTCCCTGCGCGCGCTCAACTTCGCAACTTTTGACGAAAAATCCCCCGCGATCCCTAGGCGGTGCACACGAGAGCACGAGACAGCGCGGGGAGGCGAGCGTTCACGCCGCTCGCTGTACGTTGTCTTTGAGCTCTCTAGCGCCGACAATCCCGCCATGCCTCGCCCAGGCGAGGAGCGAGAGCAGACGACGGGAGTTCGTCTGCTACGAGGCGGCATTCGCACAGCGGAGCTGAAAGAAAAAGTTGGCATTCTGCTCGAAATCGCGTCCCGCAGGCCACAAACTCAAACGCGAGCTTGAATTGTAAGCGTCTGATATTCCACGAAGGGAGGAATCGACGACCCGTGTTTTATTTGCAAAATTTGGGTCGCTTTGTTGCCGTACAGACGCTGAAACCTACCAGTGTGTAATGAAAGGCCCAGGACAAACACAGAGGCCGCGAGATCTCGCATCATCTGTGTGCAGGTGAAAAGTGGAACATTTTTCGACAAAGCTCCCACAGCAGAAACCTGTGACGCATTCACTCAGCGTCCGGGAAGGCTAAACATGGAGACGTTGCCCGAGGCTCAAGCACAGTCATATTTGAACGGCAGCTATCTTGCCCCGTCGTATTTTGTTTGAGAAAGCTCTCGTTCTCAATGCCCTCACCAGGGAAATAAAAAAAGTCTTACGAAACGTATTGCTAGATGTTCCAAAGAACTAGATTTAAGCAGTATCCTTTCAGTGGTTCACTCATAATACTATGCTTAAAACGAAGCAAGCTTTGCGCGTACAGTGCCATAAATTTTCTCAAGTGTATGCTGTTTTGTAGTCAGCTGGCTTCGGAAACTTACGCCGTCTGTAGATATCTCTGACAGCCGAGTTCCTTAATTGGAAATCATCGCAAATATAAGTGACACGTTGCAGCAACCAACGTTTATAGATAAACGATGGCAGCGACTGCGCTCCCGCATTCCCACCCATCACGTCGAACAAAAAGGCGCTAGTTTCGGTTTGAGGTCGGTACTTTTCTACAACATCTATGGCGACAGCATCAGTCTGCACTAGGTGCATTCGGCAAGTTCGTCCGGGGCCTGTTCTCCGTGCAGCACTCCGCGGGTGCAATGCATTAGAACTCTCACAGTGCAAGTCTGGATCGCGGATCGGGAGCCCGTCACTGGCCTCACCGGCGGCCATTGCTTGACAACAGGCAATACGCCGCGTCCTGTCTAGTTCTCCCTTCGTTTTCGTCCTTGTTGTTTTGGCGTATTACACCATGAGGCAATACACGAAAGTCTAAGGGAGAAACACGCAAAAATAGGAAGCTTGTACGCGGTGCTCGAGGGCGAGTATTTTATGACGTGCTGTGATGATTATATCGGGTGCTTGGAGATCAACTAGACATTCATCAAACGTTCGAACATTGACTATAAAAAATGAAAGCCGTTTACAACTCACCTGTAATGCCGAATTGGACGCGCATGCTCAATATGACGAAGGACGGAGGGAAGGCGTAATCAGGAGGAGGGCTAACCCCGTGCCTCGCTCCTCCTCGCCCTCATTCTAGTCAATCTCCTTCCTTGGCGCCGGCCGGAGTCTACGTGACTCTCGGGGGCAGGGTGCGTCACAGTGATCGCTGAGGCCGACGTGATCTCCCTCCTCACTCCGCCACGGGTCACGCTGCAGCGCCTCGAGTGGCGAGGAGAGGAGCGGTCCGACGTGAGCCAATTCTCCTCTCGTCGCCCGAGCGGCACGTGACCCTGAGCGGAGTCACGTGAGCTACCGCTGCCCAGCGTCCGAAGTCGACGATGACCTCGGTAGGGAGCGCGTGATGCGCGGTGCATCTATAGGGGATATTTCCTATAATGCACCGCGCGGTTACACCGGCGTGCGACGGCGACGGCGACGCCGCTCATGCCGGAAACGGCGCCTAAGAGCTGCGCTCTAAAAATAAAAAATGGGCCGGAGCACCACCGACTTTACTGACGTCGCTTACTTCGGTTGCTAAATAAACGGCACGTTCAGCGACTGAACGGCACGCTCCGAGTTTCAGTTTGTCACGGAAGCCCTCACAGCAGTTCAAAGAAAAAGCTTTCACCATGAAGTACTATGTACAAGCGGTTAAAACGATGCGAATGTCCCCAGTAAAGGCCTTCCAACTTATCGTTTGCTGAGCTCTGATGACTCCGAGATCACGGATGACACCACAATAACTCTCGGTAGCCCTTGTCTCATTAAACACATCACAGTTAACGCCCAACAAAGTCGCCCTCGACCCTCAACCACACAACGTTTATTTAAACAAGATTGGTATTCTAACGCGTTTAATATTCTTGCCCACAATATTAACTGTTATTTGCGGAAACACGATAGAAGTTTCATGATCGAGAACAACCTACTAACGTAATAAAATTGAGTTTTCCCGTTTCTCCTATAGCATGCATTAGATCGTGTCAAGCGATGACTGCCGGTGGTGCCGCTCGACCCCAGCAATACAGGCCTCTATCCGCGATCCAGCCTAATAAGAGATCAGTGGTGCCAGTGCTATTAGACATAAATCGTGTATTTGCATCGGTACACCCATACCTGCCGGATGTCGGGACGAGGCGCAAAACCGTACATCCGGCCAATATTGAAGCCGGTTTTCGGCCGAAGTTGCCTCGACACTCGCCAAAGAGGCAACGTGTTGTTTCGGCGACTCGTTTGTGTAATTTAATTTTTCAGTCATTTTATTGGGTCCCGGGCCACTGTGTACACCCCAAAAAAGGAATGTACTGTGGTAATTACACCTTGACGAGAAGGAGGCACGTAGCCAGGATTTTGTTTTAGGGGGGGGGGGGGGCGCCCATGACAAAGTGCTCTATGAGGGGGAGGGGGAGAGGCGGCCCCAGCAAAATGGAAGATTTCGGGGGGGGGGGGGGCGGGCCTTATGCCCCCCCCCGACTACGTGTCTGACGAGAAGGGGTATTGTAGTTTTACATCTTTATAAAAAGGTGTAGTGCATTATCGTTTTAAGAAACGTGTTTCAAAATAGTACGTAACCGAACGGTG
>JAZHYW010018536.1:0-26607 GCA_037355805.1 Ixodes ricinus
CAAGCATCATATGGCATTGGATTTATTATTAATAATTTGTTTTAATAAATGAAAGGTTTCGTAAATCGTTGCAGTGCCTGATTATCACAGCTGACAACGAGTTTCCAGACAAGACAATGCTTGGCTTATTTTTATCAAGTCATTATGCCATGTCATCTCCGTGGTTTCAAAAAAAGGGAGATTCAGGCTTTGCCAAGATTGCTACGCACACACGTATGTTTTCAGTTCCATCTCTACACGCTTTTTGCTCAAATAAACAGGTGACCTATCTTTGTCATTTTTTACCCTGTCTTTGAAGTTGACTGTTAAACAAAAGTTCTGAAACAGACAAAGCAAAAGTGATTTAATTAACTAAGCAGATTTTAGGCTGAGTCAAACATTGACATGTTCGAGGTTCCCTCAGTTGTCTTTTGTATTCAATTCCCCCTCCCCCTCACCACCACTTTTCTCCAAATAAAATAAACGTAGATTATTTTATGAACCACCAGGTGCACAGAGCGTACTCGTTGTGTGCCGTTCATTTGGCGTAAGGAAGGCCTTCTTTTTAATGTTCGAGCAATGAACTGGTTCTGCATTGCGCACATGTTAGCACGAACACAATATTGGAATTTTTACGTAAGGCTGCAGAATTTAGTGTATAGAACAAACTGATGCCTCGTAAGTTGGTTCCCAATGGAAGCACTCACTGACTGTAAAATAGAGAACTTTTTCAACTATAAAAAAAAAAAAATAAATAATAATTTTTTTCAAAATTTAAATTTCTGAGTTACCTCATACTCGCTGATAGTGTAGCGGTATGCGTACATTACGCACATCACTTAAAACACGACATCGGCGCTTTTTGCTATTTTTCCCTCAGCATGTATTAATTGTATCAAAATCTACCGCTTAGGTTGGATACTTTGCATTAACAGTTTCTAAACATCTTCATTTCTAACAAGAAAAAAAGTGGAAACACCAAGTGATCACGAATGCGATGTATGCGTGGCATAGGGTACCTAAAAGATTTTTTTTAATGCTAAATGCAATTCTGTAATGTTAAAAAAAATTGTCTGCTTTTGCTTTAGTTTTGAGACACCACAAATACTGAAAGCGGCGGTCTGCAAGGTGGTACCAATACAAGAACATGAACCATAAATACCACCTCTGCAGACCTACAAGGCTTCAATATTGTATTTTCCGCCCATAGCCGCACTGAGAAGAATGTTTATAGCTAGCGGTCTAGCTTACATTCGTTGGGGTACGGACCGTACGGTTATCGAAGTGGCTAAAAGCGATCGACTAAAACTTTCAATATTGACATCCACCCTTGATGCCTCTCACCTAGGTATTGTTGGAATGTAAATATGAATTTCATATACTTTGCCATTACTGTCCTGCGAGTTAGGCACACACAGCAGGGCATTTTAAAATCGTTTTCAAAGCCCGCTACCATCCAGCGTGCGCTTTCCAGAGAGAATGCATCGGGTTACAGTGTATGGCGTCTCGCTAAATATATGTCTGAAAACGTAGTCTGCAAAGTTCTCCAATAATTTGTGTCTGGTGCTAAAGAATACATCTCTACAAGATGCTTACACCCTGGTACATAGTTTTCTTTTCCATCATCCTGATTTGAGGCAGGTTTGAGCGTGATAAGCCGATTTTTCAAGATGAAATGTTTTGTGAACATGTAAGTCATCCTTACATATTCAAGCTACCATATCTCGAGCATGTCTTTTGAACTCCTGATCAACCCAGAACATCGGCGGAACGTTCCTTCAATGGGTGTAGGATGCATCGCAGTTCCCAATTATGCGTTTACTTTGCCACGCTAAATCTCAAACTCTCATTAGCTCAAATTTCAGATCATGGAAGCAGCCTTGCAGCTCCGTAAAACTTACACCCGAGGGGCTAGGCTTGGCGAGCGCCCCCGAGAAATAGAAGGCGGGTTACGCTGATAGGAGCTGACGATACCTGTAAGTCACGAGGTCATTCGGCGTTCGTTGGCATGGTGACGGCGAGGAACGCAGACGAACTATATGTTGCGGAAGAACGCTGCGGCGCAGCGATACCAGGTGCGTTCTAAGGCCCTTCCCGCATGCTTTTCAATGGGCGGAAGGCGAACAAAAGAGTTCGAAATAAGGACTTAACGCAGAATGCTGCATTTCTCCAGCGCCTCATAATTTGACTGAGCCTTACACGAAAAACGCTGTTTTTTGGCCATCCCGCGTCCTGTTTTTTTTATCCGTAACATGGGTCTAAAGTATCAAACTGCCGAAAGATCAATGGGGCCCAATACTGAGGGCACCTATTGGTGACAGGAGTCATTGGTGATGGGAACCATTGGGGACAGGAATCATTCATGACGGGAACCACTAGTGGCGGGAACCATTGGTGACTGGACCGGCTTGTGTTGGAACCCGTTGACGCACAGGGCAATGTTGGTATCCATTGGTACTGGGACCACGTCGACGTTGGGACCGTGATTTAAACCCAGAGGTACCATAAAAACCTGCGTATAATACGAACCCGCGTGCAATACAAGACGCAATTTGAGAACTGTGAAAAAGAAAAGTTTTATCCGCGTATAATACGAAACAATTTAAGGACCGCAAAACTTTTCCCCGTAAACTGTGACCCAGGAAGTCTTAAGAAAAACATATTTGCATTAAGTAATTGAACCTTAATCACTGTCACCACTTCGTCCAGACTCCTTGCCCGATGCACTCCTCCCAAAGGCAGTCGTCTTCAGTGCCGTCAAGCGCATTTGAAATCCCGCACTTCTTGAAAGAGCAAGCGACAAGCAGGCATCGACGCAGTGAAAACCCGGCGCATAAAGCGAAAACTCAATGTCGGTTTCCGCTAAAGTTTTCTGCCTTCTCTTGCAGCAGCTCGATGTTTACTACGCAGGTGAGGTTCACATTGTTCTTTTACAAAGTCGCTGAGACTTGCCTCGACATCGGCGAACACGCCCATTCTTTGGGCCTCTAAAGCTTCTCGTTCCATTTCACGCGAGCACAGAGCTTGCTTTTGTCGTCTCCATCCGCGGGTGCTCCCTTCATTTACGGCAAATTCGTCCGGGAGCACTGTTGCCAATGTCTTCCGCAACCAAAATGACTTTCCTTTTTAAGGCGTCCGAGTATTGTTTCTGTGCCGACGCCATCGCCTAGCCTGACCAGGCCTGACTGTGGACGGATGGTGACGCCTCGGAAATGCGATTTCAATGATGATGAAAGCTGTTTTGAACACAATATTGCTTGAAACCAAAACTATGTCAAACTGCGTTAGATCGCGCCTCATCAAAGCTGAAAATTGTTGGGACCCGCGTATAATACAAGCCGCAAATTTTACATGGCAAAATCTGAAAAAATACCTCGTATATGCGGGGTTTTTACGGTACTGAGATTCACCAATGCTGGGACAGACTGATGTTGGGACCGTGTTAGAGCCCACTTGTATCGAGAACCGTTCATATTGGGACCTGGTTGGAACCTATTGGTGTTGGGACCCATTTATATCAGAACCCACTGATCTCGAGACTGTGTTGGGACCCAATGGTGTTGGGACCGCGTTTAATCCTCGGTGTTGGGACCCATTGACGTTGGGACTGTTGGGACCCAATGGTACTGGGACCTATCAGTGTCGTTACAGACCGACGTTGGGTGCAATGTCGGGACCCTACGTTACTGGGAACTGTCAGCACCGGGTACGCACGTGATCGAGCGATGGTGGGGATGCCTCGTCGGCGACAGGCCGGAGAAGAGGCTCTGGCGGCGCCAGCTCTCTGGCAGGAACTCCTGGGAGAGGCGGCGGGCGGGGGCGAACGCGCCTGCCTGCCCCCGCGGCTGGGAGGGCTCCCTGCCCCCTCGAATCCGTCGGGCCAGGAGGGACCCCGGGTCTGAGGCACGAGCACCACCTCCGTCTGCTGGGGGCCCCTCCCTCCGGGGTCACGCGATGACTCGGCAGAGTGAAGCGGGGCTGGGCCAGCGCTGGGCTGTAGGCGGAGAGAGGAGGGCACCGGTCTGCAGCTGGCCCATTTCGTTACTTCCTTTCACGAGTCGAATTCGGATCGAGGTGCTATTAACCTCTCTCGATTCCATGGTTTGTTAATGTGAAAAGATTCTTTGACCAGTTGCTCTGGATATCGTGAAGGCATGGCCTGTGACGTCCCATAATGCAATGCGCATAGCATTGCATCATGGGAACGTTGCAATCTACACGTATTCAGTTTCTCCGCTAAATTTAACATAAATTTGAATGTGTGTAGGTCACGTGACGTCGATTTCCCGTTAAATCTAGCAGGAAAATTAATGTCCCATGACCTACACACCCATTCAGTTTCCCCGCTAAATTTAGCAGGAAAATTAATGTCACGTGACTAACACGCCAATTCAGTGCCCACTAAATTTACCGTAGAATACCGTGCATCTGCCCATACCCACACTAAGTGCCCATTCCCAAATTTGTAGGATTTGAGAAAATACACACAGTACATTTACATGTAAAATTGATGATCGGAGAAGGGTCCGTCCCCATTTTTTTGCGATTATCTCCAAAGTTTGAGTGGGCGCTTGCCCGGTATTTTACGATAGCGTGAAATTGATGTCACGTAACCTGATGTCACGTGATGCTAGAATGTTTCACGTATGCAACACAATTGCACAGCAATTTGCCATATATTTTTAACTGCCATCTTTTTCCGTGTTTACTCCCCTCTGTGGCATAATTTTTACCCTCGAAAGGTAAATAAATAAATAAATAAATCTAGGATCTAGAAGAAATAACTGGCCATATTTGCTATTGTCAACATTGACTGCTTATATCTTGAAGCGCATTTGTCTCTTTTTGTATTATATTTTGTTTTAGTCTGCTCTTTCCTCCTGTAATGCCTCCAGGCCCTGGGGTAAGCGAAATCAAAAAATATTGAGTGTACTACATGCAATGTATGACCTATGCCCAGGTCAGGGCGCAAGAGGTTTGGGGAGATTTGTCAATAGCAAAATACTAAAAAGGCTTTTACCGTAAACTGTTCTCTGCATTGCCACATATTTGCAAGAACACGGTACGACCGTGCAAGAGTAGCAGCTTTGGCAGAAAACTAAATATGACTTTAATGATCGTACTCATTCTAATATAATTGTAAATATATAGGAGTGAGATAAAACAGTACATAAGATGCAAAACCTGCATTGGAATACAGTGGCATTCCTAATTCTGTTGAAACTCAGGTTTTATTGACACCATGGTTCCCTTTATTGGAAAGATATAAACGATGCACGGTACAAAATTAGAAAACTGCTTTTCAGTATTTTCTATATTTTCTAATATAAAAGATAAAAACAAAATGATGGAGAGAAATTCCTAAGCGAGGAATCAGCTTCATCGAAATGACTTTTCTGCTGTTCCGGTTATATACCCACCCAGTTATGGTTCAGTTTTCTGCTGAACGGATGTGGAGACTACGTATCTGGAGGAGTCGGCTGTACATTCATCAGCCAAGACAAGTTGCCGAGCAAATGCACACGAGAGAAAAAAACACACCAAGATCTCACTGACCTCGTAACTGACGACGCATGTGACGACTGTCTCTGGTGTGATGCCAATGCACCATCTGTCCATGACGTAAGGCGGCTGCAAGAACAGGACATAGGGTCAACATTGGGTCCACCAATGTCACGCTTACACCGACAGTTTCGCACAATGCATTTAATTTTATGCACGCTCGCCCAGAGAGAAAGAGAAGCTGGCCCACCTGCGCGATGCGGGTGAGGAAGAGGCCCGCCTGGCCTGCTCCGAAGGAGACGTCCCGGATGCAGACGGCGGCCAGGTTGTGTAGCCCAGGGGCGTCCCCCGCATCCAGCTCCACAAAGGCCTTCCACTTGTGCTCCCGGGGCCCCGTCCCCAGCCGCACATGGCTCCCGAAGAGCAGCGTCAAGCGTAGGGTCACCTCCCGCGAGCGCGGCCCCGCTCCGGCCGGACTGGGTTGACAGGCGAGAGCTGGGACGACGACGGGCCAGCGAGCTCTGCCCTCAGGCGACTGGGAAAGAGGGCGAGGTGGGGCAGGGTGATGTGCGAGGTACAAAGAACCGGGAAATTTTGGGAGTTTGCACCTGAGGCCAAGACGGAGGGCGTCGGAACTGTTCGGGAGGCGGGAGGGCGACGTGAGTGGCAACGGGGGCAAACAAAATTTTTGGCCCCCTCCCCCGTACTGTTCACATTAAATTTTTTAAATGTCCTAGGGGAAATCTCTCCTGTTCTGACTCCACTACAAAGATGTCCGCGCAAAGGACATCCCAGCAAAGCACGTCAAGGACACCCCAGCAGGTTAAATCAAGCGGCAAAAAATGTCCCAGCAAACGATGTCCCAGCAAAGAATCTCCCAGCAGAGGACGTCCCAGCAAAGAATGTCCCGGCAAAGCATGTTCCAGCAAAAAAACGTGCCAGTAAAGAATTTAAAAGTAAAGATTCTCCTAACAAAGGACTACCCACCAAAGAATGCCCCTCAGAAAAAGCGTGTACCAGCAAAGGATGTTCCAGCAAACGACCTAACAGCAAAGCATCTCATAACAAAGGGTGTCCCAGCCAAAGGATGTTCCAGCAAAGGATGCCCCAGCAAGAATCTCTTAACAAACATGTCCCAGCAAAGAACGTCACAGCAAAAGATGCCCCAGAAAAGGATGTCCCAGCAAAGGATGTGTCAGCAAACAACATTCCAGCAAAGGACCTAACAAAGGATGTTGCAGCAAACTACAAACAGCAAAGAGATGCCCCAGCAATCAATGTCCCAGAAAAAGACGCCTCAGCAAGGAAGGTCTTGGCTCTGCTGGGACATAATTTCCTGGAGCATCTTGGACATCCCAGCAAAGGACCAGGGTTTAATTTAGACTGACTGGGAATTTCTATCGGACAACCAAAGCTTCAGTTGTCTGGGGCACCTTCCTCAGCTTATATACTTCCAATGTCTAGTGTCATATAAAAAAAAAAGAGATAAAATCTTAACTCCCAGTACTTCCTTACTTGCAGGTGAACCTAGAATTGAATACATGGCATGTATGTGCAAGGGTGAATGCAGGTGCTTCCAAAGGGGAGAGGTATCAGGAGTTTGAGTAAACATGCCCCCCTCCCCTTTTACAACACTAAAGTTTTACACGTACGGAATTCAAGAGAGGGGTCCAGGACAATCTGACCCTTCCTCTAAATCTTGCCACTGCGTATGTGCCCTCTTTGGTGCTGATTTTAAAACTGCAATCAAATGGCTAAAAATGCAATTCTTTTAAATTTTTATTACTAATCAAAACTCAGGTGATGCATTCTTTGTGGGGCTTTAAATAACTCTCCTGGTTAAATTAACAGCCCTGTATCCTTTAACAGGCTGCAGTCATGCACAGCCTGGCATTATGGAACTTTGACAAATGATTGTGACAGCTAGACAGTAAAATTTTAAATTTGCGTTAAGAACATCCATGAAGTGTTTTGTCTGAGCTGCTTCCAAGATGTCCCTCAAGCTTGCAGCTATGGCTTTAGACAGCAGGCTGTTCTAAATATACAGAGGTACGACACAGCAATAAAAATAGCCCGAATGAAAACCTACGCCGAAGGTGGGAATGTCAGAAATAATGCGGGCAGAAAAAAACTGGCAGGCAAGAAACTCACCTCACGTTGAGAAGACATGTCAGATAAACGCCGATTTCGTAGCCCAAGCTTCTCTATTTCGTCCTGCACAATGAGAATGGGAGAAGTCACTTTGAGAAAAACAGGAGATCCCCAACACAAGTGCTACTGAGTCTAGCATTTCCAGACAAAATGAACGCGATCTCTGCTGTATTAGCAATGTTGCACAACAAAGCGCATAAAACTGCACATATTGCATGGTGTTTCTAGCACACAGTTATGCATCAATAAATGGCTCATATCATCAAATTTTTTTGATGATATGTATTAGGCACTTTAAATAGTGCTTATTATTATTATTGTTTATCATTAAATCTAGTTTTTAAAACTGAACATAATAATAAAGAAACACAGAAGTCCCAAAGCACAATTTTTCTTGAGTGCCTAAGCGCGACGCATAGTGTAAGATTCCTGGAATGCACCCACCCCACTTTCAACTGGAAACTGGGACAAACTCCTATGAGACGGGCCAACTTAGTGATCTTCAACAGAGTGCACTCCAGCTAACCGGATCGTCACTTGGCAGTGTTTCAGTGCCACACGGTGTAAAACTAGTGTCACTCGCAAATGATGGCAATAACGATGGCTACAGTATTATTAGACAAGTAAAATGTTAAAGTAAGGGCATAACTCTCTCAGCAACATTTTGTCTATTCAAGGTAGCATCAACGCTACAAAATCCTCCGCTCATATTAATGAACAATCTTTACGCCGAGAAGATGATTCTGATCGATCGCTGCAAGCCAAGATATAGAAGATCCAACCTTGCCGTCTCACTTTGTCCGATGGAGGCCCATGACAAGGTCCTAACACTCGCCTTATTAGATCATGATTATTTTGTCTCGCAAGCAGCTACACGGTAAAACAAATATAGGCTCTATCCTCCTCTGCTAACCAAGATAGAAATGACTGACTTCGGTCATCTTTGATCGATTCACCACGGTGCTAATCTTGGTACAGATCAGCCTTAACTGTATGGTTGTCCACTCCACTATGTTTTTGCAATGACTCTCCTTTCTGTCCCCTCATTCACAGAATTTCTAGTTCTTAGAATAAAATGTACGGCGCGTTTTTGGTTTATACGTTGCTATGCTTTACCGTTGAAAAACTGCTATGAAGGCCACGCACTCAATCGAGTGAAGTGAGTTTGTCAAACTCATTTAAAGCCAGTGTGTCCTTTCAGCAAGAAGCCACAAGGCACACTAAGAGAAACGAACACTTAAGGCGAAGTGTACTTGTTGAAGTGCATTAAATTAGCCCATCTGATGTGGTATTAATCTAGACAAAAGAGCTTGTCCGGTCCCGTCGGGAGCTTGACATATAATCTGCAGAATTCTCAAGTTTGGAAAAGTCAATTAGTGGGTGCATAAACAAAGTGGGCACCTCAGCAATATTTGAAGGTAGGTCACAAAAAAATTGTTTATCCCTTCCACTTCACGTGAAGATGGAGGACCAGTGAAGCTGTGTTTTTACGACGTCTAAAACGATGCCTAGAGGACGACATCTAGGAAGACCTCAAGGGTGACTTCAAGGGCGATCCTCAGGGCGCCGCCTAGAGGACGACGTCTAGGACGACCTCAAGGACGACAAGAAGGACGCACTTCTAGGACCACCTCGAGGACGACAGCTAGAGGACAACGTCAAGGACGACCTCAAGGACGACTTCTAGGAAGACCTCGAGGACGACTTCTAGGACGGACCTCACGGACGACTTCTAGGACAACCTCAAGGACGACTTCTAAGACGACCTCAAAGACGACTTCTAGGACGTTCTCGAGGACGACGTCTAGGACGACCTCAAGGATGACTTCTAGGACGACCTCAAGGACGACGCTAGGACGACCCCAAGGACGACTTCTAGGACGACTCGGTGTGGGACGACCTCAAGGATGACTTCTAGGATGACCTCAAGGACGACGCTCTGAGTGACGACGCCCAGGACGACCTCAAGGACGACTTTCTCTAGGACGACGTCAAGGACGATCGCTAGAGATGTTAACAACGAGGGATCGGGACCCTCACTACTCCAGTACACGATAGGAGTGTGCGAATGATGGTTCTAGTTGAAGAAGGCACGACGTCATCCCTAGCTTCTGCACTGATGAAAGAACCGCAGTCTCGGCTTTTCCTTTGCATTGTCAAAACTATAAATGACGCAGAGCTGTCAGATGCAAATCCACTATTCGCATAACCAAGAAGGCTGACCCACGCTGCTTGCCCCCTCTTTTTTTTTTTATTTATTCATACTTGCTACGACCAATGGGAAGTGTTCTGTCAATATCCGCGGAGGCATTTTTCCCAGATCCTAGGGCATAACAGCTTCACTGTAAAATTTCCCCTGAGCATAAACAAGCTTTTAAAGGCCAACGAACATCCAGAAAGAAAGGAACTTCCTCGATTCCTCCTCTTCCATTGGAGAAAGAGCGAGACGCTCCATCTTTCTGTGGGAAGTGGCTTAGCGACTCTCGCTGCTATGGGGAGAGGAAGAGAAACATGTGCGAGAGGAAAGGGAGAGAAGGAAACTGGGAACCGGTTTTCTTCCCGGCAGAAAACGATTCTGTAAGTCGTCCCTTAACATAATATTTTTGCAACCAAAATGCAGTTTTAGGTGGAGGAGCATTGTCCATGTAGGGGTGGGGGTTAGGCCTATATTTAGAGTCGACCCCATACACGGCAGTATATGGTACTTATAAACTGGGTCAAGCTCAAGCTGAAGTTCACACACCACGGTCGGACTCGCACCGGGTCGAAACTTTTATCGGGCCACGCCTGATCAGGCCTTAAAATCTCCAGCCCAATCTAGTCCCGAATGGAGACACCCCAAGAGCAAGCTATATGCAAGATTCGTGTTTGAGAAATCGCTCCCACCACACACCTAAGTCAGTACGAGCTGACTCCACAACAGAGGATGGCCCGCCAAGCAATGAAAGAACGACGGAAGAAAGAAGGCTCACCAGGAGTGCCAAGCGGTGTCCCAGGGGACCGATGCCCATGTCCTTGAGGTGCTCGCAGTCAGCAGCGGAGCAGCTGCTTGCCCGTGATGCGCCCCTCGAAAGAGCTCCGCATACTGCTCCAGGTCCTTCAGGGCTTCTGCGACGGGAGAAGCACCGGCTAATCCCACGGCACCGAACTACACTCTAGGAATACTGGCTTTGAATATTTTTGTTTTCGAATCGTCCGCTTACAAAATGTAGTGACACCTGCCCTGTTACTAGTCGACCCACAAGGCATAGAAAGTCGGCAATCTGAAATGTGAGCCTGCGGCTGCTTATGAGGAAGTCGTTACGTGAAACCAAGGTCCACGCAACATGAGGATTCGTAGTGGCGGTCGGTCAGATTCAGACACAAATGCATCAACCAGCCTTTAGCTGCGTACAGATCGCTTTTTTGTTGTCACCTCGCCAGGGTTGGTGGTCCACTCTTAGCACTTTGGAAGATTATGTTGTATAGGCCTTTTTGTCTCGGTAGTTACCTGACCAGTGGACATGGGGTGCTGACACACACGGCACCATAAGGTGACTTCAATTTGGTTGCTTTCGGTTTCAGTGAGGCTCGCGGCTGTGTTAACCCTTTCACTGCCACTCCCGAGATAACTCGGGACACCACCCACGCACACCCCCTGCTACTCCCGAGTATACTCGTGTTGCCTTTTAAACTCACTCCCTGCCACTCCCGAGACAACTCGTGCGAAAAAAAATAATGCGGGCATGTTGCGCCATCTATGGAGAGGTCACCTAAACACATGAAACGTGTAGGTTAAATTTTAGACAACAGATGGAGCGCATGTTTCTACATCCGCGTTGCTTCGTCGTTGTCTCAGCAGCGCGCACAGGCCGGCATGGCGAGCAAGCGTTCCACGTGCGTCCGCGCTTTGACGGACGAGGAAATTCAGGAACTGTTGATGAATTCTGACTCAGATGAGAGTGAGAACGATGATGCAGCTCAGCTAAGTGACTTGTCCAGCGACGACAGTGAGGAAGAGTCCGCGCCGCTGAAGAATCAGAGGAAGAAGAGAAAACTTGACGATCGGAATTTCGACTGGAAGAAGAAAGAATTCAACCCTCAAGAGCACACTTTTGACCCATCATCTTCAGGAATCTGCAATGGCATCACAGCGGCGTCCAGTGAGCTCGAGGTGTTTGAAAGTTTGTTTACGCCGGACATTGTGGACGCAATTGTGGACCAAACGAACATTTTCCAGCGCCAAGTACTTGCCGCGCTGACGTCGTCGGCCGGATCCCGTATACACCAGTGGAAAGATCTGACTCCACGTGAGTTATACGTATTTCTTGCTGTCGTAATGCTCATGGCACATGCAAAGAAGGGCACCATTGCCGAGTATTGGTCCATGGATCCCCTTTTGAGCACACCCGCATTCTCGAAGTTGATGAGTCGGAACCGCTTCCTCCTCATATTGAGGTTTCTTCATTTCTCCGATAATGAAGATCAGATTCATGGCGACAGGCTGCACAAGGTGCGCTCGGTCCTCTTGACACTTCGGAAAAACTTTCAGGAGGCCCTATCTCCCTTCCAGGATCTTTGCATTGACGAGAGCCTGCTGCTCTTCAAAGGGCGATTGGCATTCAAACAATACATCCCGTCCAAACGCAGCAGGTTCGGCCTGAAATCTTTCGTACTCTGTGACGTAAAGACAGGGTTAGTGCTGGACATTGTGATGTACACCGGATCCTCAACTGAAGTCAACGACTCCGAGATGGGATATGGAGCATCAGTTGTTCTCACTTTGCTGGACAAGTACCTGGACAAGGGGCACGTCCTCTGGGTTGATAATTGGTACACCAGTCCGGCCCTGTTCACCTACCTTCTTGAAAAAAAGACCAATGCCTGCGGTACAGTGCGGAAGAACAGGAAGGGTGTCCCACGCGAAGACAACAAACTGCAGGAAGGGGAAACCAGTGAGATGTGCAATGACCAGCTTCTTTTCGTTCGATGGAAAGACAAACGTGAAGTGCACATGCTCACAACGAAGCATAAAGGTGGCATGGTAGAGTCCGCGAAGGTGGACAGGAAGACGGGTGAGAACAAAAAAATACCCCTGTGCGTCGCCGAATACAACTTGTGCATGGGAGCTGTGGACAAAGTAGATATGGTTGTGACCGTGACCGGTACAGTCACAAGAAAGTCCATGAAGTGGTACAAAAAGTACTTCTTTCACCTCTTGGACATCACTGTCCTGAACAGCAATATACTGCAAATGACAGCATCCGCTAAAAAAAGGAGTATGGCAGAATTTCGGCTTGAACTAGTCCGCCAGCTCATCGAAAAGTACCACGAGGGAAACTCAAAGCCAAAGGGAGGACGCCCATCGAAGGGTGAAGATCCAACGCGGCTGACGGCGCGCCACTTCCTGTCTCAAATACCACCGACTGCAGCGAAACAGAACCCAACACGAGTCTGCCACGTCTGTGCTCACACGCAGATTCGACCAAAGCTGCGAAGGGAATCTCGCTACATGTGTTCTAGCTGCAAGGTGCCGCTTTGTGTGGTGCCTTGTTTTGAAGAGTTTCACACTAGAAGAGTTTTCTAAACAGCTGGACATCCTAATTAGCAGCTAATTATGTTGTTAATTGTTAAGTGTGCTTTATATGTAATCAGTGTGACTTTTTATTTGGATAATATAATCCTGAATAAATATATTCACATGTCCTGCAGAGCATCGTAGTGTATTACTAGCATGAAATTTTCACTGAAATAACCTGCAAAAAAAACCCGGCAGGGGGTGAGGAGCAGTCAGAAAAAAACCCGGCAGTAAAAGGGTTAATGTTATGTCGTTTTCACTAAGTTTTATAATAGGTATGAATGTATCCCTCATGGTACAGAACCAATGATACAGTGGTAATGGGCCACCGCTGAGAACTGCGACATAGTTAGAAGCCTAAATTGTGGACGTTTTTACGAACACTTTTATCTGGTCATGTTCTTCGTTCGGCCAGGTTCGGCAGGCGAAACGACTCAAATGATGACGGGGGAGGATTATGGATGTCTACGGCCGATTACTGGATGTACCCAGCTGATACTAGTTTTCATAAAAATAAGCTAATGAAGAGACTAATGCAAGGAGGCAGAGTAAAAAAGTAGGTTGATGACCTGACCAACAATGCGTCGAATAGCAATAAACAAATGAACTTGCAAGTTTAGTGCTCACTGTTCGGTTTTCGAGGATGCCAACGTTCTGTGAAAATTGCTTATTGGGAAACCTCCCTGTAATGACGCATAAAAAGCAAAAAAGAATCAATATTGTCTCCACCGGTTTCTTTAAAGAAATTAAGTACCCAAGAGATGTTTCAATGGCTGATCCTAGGCCAAATAAGAAATTTTTTCAACTATCAACCCAACAAAAGTATTCTTTCAGCAGCATTTCATGATGCTGACCTTAGGAAACAATTTGTTATACAGTCGAGCCCAGTTATATCACAATCGGGCATTTCGAAAAACTGTTTATAGACCATTCCATTTAGCGCTCTCTGGGCGGCACCATTTTGTTTGACTGCAGCGCCCTCTCCATACATCCGGGATATTCAGTGGGTTCGGCGGGTAAAACGCGAGAGGGGGCACGCGCCCGACTCCGCTAGCAGACGACAAACCGGGAGCTTGCCATTCTCCATCTTTGGGCTGTAGCGGCGGGCTGTACAGAACATCGAACTCTCCGCTCGTGGCTGCCGTTGTGAAGTGGTTTGCGTTCTTAGAATAGTTGTGGCTACTCCAAAATCAGCCTATAGCTCTCTGTTGTTCTATTTCGGTAAATGATCAACTAGCATATCTTTTTTCCGTTACTTAAATAGCAGTTGAGTCAGCTGGCAGTACTACCCTCAACTACTGTGTAGTATTGCGGCAGGAGAGCACGTTTTTATTTATTATTTCAGACTTCCACTCATGGTCGCTAAAGGCCTACACCAGTACAAAACTTTGTATGGTGAAAAAGGTACAGCAACCGGATTTACTTTTTCGCCGGAGAGACCGACCAATCTGACACAGTTTTCCCTATATTTTTTTTAAATTTGCATGCAGGTAACAGCGCAATAGACCCCTTGCAGAAAACCCAGCAACGCTGTGTCTCGGCATGGTAACCATGGCAACAGCGAGGCAGTTGGCAGCTGCGTGACATGGTGAAGGAAAGCAGGACGCAACCTCGCTGTGCGCCAACCGAAGCTTTAGGCGCTTCATGTGTTGTTTTAAGGACACGTTTACGCGCTCTCTGAGTATCAGTGAAGATGCCAACACAGTTTTGTGTCCCGGTCTGCAACGTAACTATGGATACACTGACAAATTCGAACGGAAGGGAGTACTGATATACGCCCATCGGACCGCCTGCTGCCGCTGACCGCTCGGCTAACCTCATGAATTCGCACGCATTTGCTTAATGAGGATAATATATTGGTTCTGCATTATACTGCTTTGCGTTTGCTTTACTATTGCTCTTAGCCAGGTATACGTTTGACGCGGAGAAACGAGCGTCGGATTTACCCGACGGATCCGCTGCCTTTCGGCCAGCTTCATACACTACGTTGTTATTTCATCGCACATTTATTTGGTGTTGCTCAGTTAGACAGATAGCATTGGCGAAGGCTAAACGAGCAGTCGAATTCCCGTATCAGTCTCTGCGAACATTTTCTACACTTTAACAATAAATGCACAAAAAACAACAACAAAAAAAGCTTTACCTTGCAGGCGCGTTTTTTTTTTTTTTTTAATGTTACTGAGGCATCTACTAACACCATTTTACTTTATGCTTTTATGCAGAATTGGGACAGCACCGCATTAGGTTTTCCTTGAGGGCATCATTTTATGCAAGTTTAGTGGGGACTTGCAGACACAATTTAATTATATTTGTCATGATTTGTCATCATATCTCACCATCTGCGTTTTCAGGTTTCATACCTAGCAAGCTAGCTAGCAAGGTTATTTTCTCAGCCGCGGCGGAAACAGCCGCAGTAACTTCATTTACCATGCCACTTTTTCACGCAAAGCCAGCGGGCCGAAGAAAAACATTCCTTCACCATGGAGAGCGCGCAAACTATTGCCCGAGGCGCACAGAGTTGTCACATTTTTGAAAGGGGTCATTTGGACCCTGTTAGTCTTTTTATCTAGAATAGTACCTATTACACGATAACTGGGATACCAAAATCTGCGCATCTGCGCTTGAAATTTCCAAAATGACGCGATTTTAAACAGAGTTTGTAAGCCAGCCGGATGCTAGGTACTGCCCAGTCGGCGGAGCAGACGACGGCGGGTGAGAGGGGGAGGCATTTTTTTCTCTCTATTACCCTCTCTGCTATGACCCTAATGGAACGGTCTATATAGAGCAGTCCAAACATCCCCATGAAAATAATATAAACGACGGTTGTCCGTAAAATAAGGTTCCCAATGAGTTTTCACAATGAAAAACATGTTTATTGGCATTGAATAATACATTTTTGGAAAGCTTAGACTTTCTCCTATTTTTTGACAGAATTTCCGTTGAGATCAATGCAATTTTGCATACGGTGAACCATCTTCTTCATGCTTGAATCATAGAACTCTACCACCACGCCGTGAAGGTAGCTTAAAACCTCTTCTTTCAGCTCCTCTCCGGTTCTGAAATGCATCCCACCCAGGTGTTTCTTCAATTCAGGGAAGAGATGGTAGTCACTTGGGGCTATGTCTGGGCTGTAGGGCGGGTGTGTGACAGTATCCCATCCAAATTTGTTGCCGAGATTGTTTGTTCCACGGGTGATGTGCCGATGAGCATTGTCCTCATGGAAACACACTTCCTTCGTGAGCATGCCTCTCCTCTTGTTTTGAATCGCGCGGCGAATTCTTCATTGTCTCACAGTTGCGGTCTGCATTGATTGCTGTACCGGCAGGCATGAATTCGCACAACAATAACCCCTTCCCTGTACCAAAAGACGCTCGCCATCACTTTGACGGCAGACAGTGTTTGTTTGAACTTTTGCAGCTTCGGCAACTTCTGGATGTTTCCATAAACGAGATTGTTGTTTCGTTTCTGGTGTCGTGTAGTGGATCCAGGTCTCGTCCCCAGTGACAATAGAGTCCAAGGATTCCTCGCCTTCGGTTTCGCAGGCCTGAAGAAATTTGAAGGCGCTTCAGCACGTTGCCATTTGTGGCCTTTCGTAAGCATTCTCAGGATCCACCTTGCACAAACCTTGGCATACCCTAAATGGTCTGTCAAATTTTTGCTGACATCAGGGATCATCTCAAAGAACTCCCAAACTGTCACCCTTCGATCTTTCAGCATTGTTTCTTCCACTTTTGCAATCGTTACGTCCAAAACTGATGGCCATCCAGAACGCTGTTCGTCATGGAAGTCTGTACGTCCATCTTTGAATTCTCTGCACCTTTTGCGCACGTGTTGTACGCTCATACACTTTTCTCCGTAGACTTCACACGGTTGGGAATGAATGTCCACCGGCGCAGCGTGTTTTGAACACAAAAAACGAATCACAGAGCGTAATTCGCACCTGGCGGGAGAAGCGAGTGGGATCTCCATCTCTAACAGCTGCCAAGCTAAGACTGAGCATCACAGACTGCTCGCTGGGGCGGGGACTGGGGGAAGAGGAACGAAGCTACACGCCAGTGTCGCCGGACCCCACACAACAGTGTTTTTCGCGACTGCAGCTCCTTGGGAACCTTTTTGTATCGAACTCCCATGGCGGGGACACTCGATATAGCAAACGAAGCCCGGCCGCCCATTGCTTTTCCCGTGTAATACAGGATTATAGAGGATTTTCAACTAAACATATCTCTTGTCCTTGTGTTTGGGGGGGGTTCAAGTTTGGTGTCGTGCCGGGGGCCGTGTAATATTTCTCTATGGGCGCATGTGACTCACGGGCCGCCAGTTACCGACCCCTGCCCTAGGAGGCTTCGATGTAAGCATGAACGACGACTCGGAGCCCGAAGCGCTTGGGTTTTGATGTTTCTCGCATCTTTAACTTCTTGCACGGCATCGAAGACGGCGGGCACAATTTTTAAGCTCGTCGAAAAGGGCCTCTGTGCGCCAAGCACTGGAAAACATAGACGCGATTGCAGCCGGTATTGAAAACGCAGCTTTAACTTGCTTTCACGTGGCTTGGCGCCACCTTCGCGTAGAACTTGATGCGAATCCATGTAAATGTTGAGGCGTCGGATTCGTTTTAAGGATGATTGGAGTTGATGCACTGTAGTCGCATTCGCGATAAAAGCGGCTCCAGTCAGCCATGTTTGCTTACCTCCCACCACAGGTAACTATAACCCCATTTCGACCAAGGTCACCAAGGTGTTGGCCAGAGCACTGCAATTACTAAATATAAGCTATATGTTGGAGTTTATAAAAAAATATAGCAAATCATATAAAAAATATGGCTGGGTTATCTTTCGGGGATGGGGCATCTTTCGGGTATTACGGTGTTTGAATTTTACTAACTGCTCAAGCTTCAACTACAGAGTCACACTGTTTTTGGTCACCCATCTTTAGATACTTCTTTGCAGTCACTCGATCCACGAGGCATAAAATGTGCTTCGGTACGAGAGTTGCAACATCTCGTTTGGTGAAGATCTAATGGCATGAACAAATGACAAAGAAGATGCTAGAAAAAGTCTCACCATCGCACGCCAGTTGCTGTATCCATAGGAACTGAAATGTAATAAAGGCCACGGAGAATTAGACGGTTCAATGTTAAAACGAATAAAGTCTAACACACTAAAAGTCAATTAGGGGGCTAACATTCCAGACTACCACGGGCACCGACTTACCACATGTTCTTCACTCCACGTGTTGACGTCATGGGCATACAGCTCCTGCAGTGACAAACAACATGATGCCTCAGTTTGCTTTTCCCTCTGCTAGGTACCGAAATTGACAAAGGCATGCAAAAGCAATTATAGCCCAAATAAATGTAAAGTCTCTTTAGGGCCAGCCTTTTAGCAAATTGGTGTCCATGGCATGCCGCCTCGATGGTGACGTCATACCCATGACGTCACGGTGTTCACGTTGGGTCACGAGCGTTTTAGAAGGTTCACCGTGACGTCATCATGCAAAGATCACGATGACGTTACGGTGTTCATGTGGCATCATCAGCGTGACGGTCATCAAGTCACACAATGACATCAGATAAAATCACAGTGGCGTGACGTGACCCGACGACACATGATGCAACGTCACGCCATAATGTCATCTGACACTGCGATGTCGTATGGTCTCGACACAACCACACGTGGTTGCAAAGACGTTAGATCCCGTGGCCACATGCATTCCCGATAGTCATCCGACGTAAGATTATGTGGCCATGTGTGTTCCTGATGGTCACATGACACCGTGACATCACGTGGCACTGACGTCACAGAGGGCGCATAAATGCCATTCATTTTTAGAGCACCTTTGAGATTTACCAAACAGACAGGAAGTTATTTTGTTTTTTTATGGCTGCAACAGGTAGTAGAATAGGTGATTGGGCGAATACTGAGAAAGTCCAAATCCAGACAAATGATGGCCGTGCATGGTTTCCTACCATGCATCCCTTGCGCCTCTCAAGCAGCTGCTCCTTGTGCTGCAGCCGGCTCTCCCACTCCTCCAGCTGCTTCTGCTTCTGGCTCAGGTCTCGCTCGGCACGCTTCATCAGCTCCAGGGTGGACTCTATCTCCTGCCTGGGCAAGTTGGCGAGGCACTTCGTCACTAGCATGCTACAATTAGGATGTCTCTCGGCATGCTTCATTAGCTTTAAGGTAGACTCTATCCCTTGCCACACGTATACTACAGTGTGGGTAGGCGGGACACTTCGTTATTAGCGCATCATAATTAAGGTGCCTTTCAGCATGCTTTGTTTCGTGTCAGTGTGGGCCACTTGACATAAAAGAAGCATTTATGTGAATCGTCAAAACATAAATAATAATAAGGAGATTAGCAGAAAAAGTGTCTTCATCTAATGTCCTTTGCACATCGTGTGCACGGTGCACCACTGTGCACTTGTGGTGAGTGTCAGTTTTTATTGTAATTATTTTAAAACTGAATGGCTGCCATAAAAGCTACTAGTGCAGCAGAAAGTTCTCACTCAAGGCATTAACTAGGCACGTGCAAATAATAAAGTTTGAGTATTTTTTTTATTGAATATCATATAGTTTCTCCAAGCCTTTCCCTACCGTTGCACCAAGCTTAGAGAAAGCGCAGCTAAACTCATGAAGGTTGTTCGCAAGCTTCAACTTGTCCATTCCTAACCTAAGTGACCTTTAATTTATCCATATTTATGGACTGCGGCATGTGAACAACAAATTTGTCACAGCTGTCTTAACTGAGGAAATTATAACACTGCTTGCTATATGTAAATATTTTTTCATCAATGTAAAATTTGACAAAAGAACAAGCACCACTGATGAATGCGGGTTATCAAGGCATCGCAGCCTAAAGATGCTTTGGAGCAGCTGTGCATGGGCACTGCCATAACCGATCTTCAGCTTTTGTTTACTCTTATTCCGTTTACTCCACTTCATCATTACCACAGTAGGGCAGGGTGTTGCCATTTTAGATTCTACTGTCTCCTTTTCCCCAGCATTGGCCTTTGTGGAGGCTCGTCAACGCTCGTTTCAGTTGCTCGGTATCTCAGTAAGGCAAGAGAAGGTCAGCAATGGTGGCTGTAATCTGGTGCGTGTGCAAAGCGCCTATCACTTGCATAATCGCGGTAAGTCAACCTTGTTGAGTGCGCTTCTCACCAAGCAACCGTGCATTGCGGTAAAGCAAGACCCCCAAAGCCCAAGAGTTTTGCAAGGTATTGCTTCCTTGCAGTACCCAGGGGCTCAGCAAGAAGCACACTCAATGGGCCTAACCTGCTGCCCCCCTTCAAAAAGTATGAATATTGCAGGTTACCTTGAAATGAATACCAAATAGCGTATTATTCTAAACTACCAAAAATCCCATAAGGGCGCCCTCCCCCAAGAGATCGCCCATCCCGTTTCAGAGCATAGCTCTTAGGCGCCCGTTTCCGGCTTCAGCGGCGTCAGCGTAACCGTTAGGTCATGTGACCCCCCCCCCCAAGGTCACATGACCCCCCCCAAGGTCATATGACCCCCCCAAGGTCATGTGACCCCCTCCCCCCGAGGTCATGTGCCTCCCCAGGTCATGTGACGCCCCAGGTCACTGACGCCCCAGGGTCATGCGACCCCCCAGGTCACATGACCTGGGGGTCCCCCGAGATCATGTGACCCCCCCATGTGCCTTCCCCTCCTCCTCAAGAGTTGCACTCTAATTCGGCGTTACAGGGAGTTGTAAACGGCTTTCATCTTTTCTGGCTAAATATCTGTAACATAAAAATCTCGAAATATCGCCCACCCCCGATTCCCGTTGAACGTCAAGCGATGTCCGACGGGAATCGCGCATCAACGGCGCAATCGGCGGTACCGATGTATCCGAGAAGCGAGTTCATAGCGGGTTCCCACGTTTTTGTCTGCGATCTGCGTGCGATATCGGCTCGCGTAACATGCTAGTTGTTCCCGCGTGTATGTTGCATCGTGAAATGCGAATCTGCTGCGTTCGCGATTTGCGGTATCCGTTCCCGAGTTCCTAGCGGATTCCCGTGTTTTTGTCCACGATCTGCGCGCACGATATATATTTTTAGCTGTAAGTAACACGCGCGAGTTGTTCCCGCGTGTATATTGCATCATGAAATGTGATTTTGTTGCGTCCGCGATCTGCGGTATTTGTTTCTGTGACACACGAGTTTGTAGCGTATCTCCGCATTTTTGTCCGCGATCTGCGAGCACGATATCGGTTTCCGTGACAGGCAAGATTGTAGTGGGTTCCCGCGTCTTTGTTGCACCATGAAACTTTAATCTGCTGCGTCCGCGATCTGCAGTATCCGTTCCTGTGAGATGCGAGCTTTCCGCACGTTTCCGCGAGTCCTTTGCACCGTGAAACGCGAAGCTGCTGCGTCGGCCACTTGCGGTATCCTTTCCCGTGACACAGGAGTTTGTAGCCCATTCCCTGCGTGATTATCGTATCGTGAAATGCGAATTTGCCGTGTCCGCGATCTGCGGTATCAGTTCCCGTGTCACATGGTTTGTAGCGGGTTCCCCGGCGCTTATCATTAATTTTTGATAAAGTTTCGCTGTGGCATCCCCAAAGATAGCCCACCCCATGTTTTTCACCATTTATCCCTTCATTTTGGGAGGGCGTCCTTACGGGATTTTACATTATGAGAAAATTTTGGGGACTATGACGTTTGACGACATCTGAACATCTGCAGCATAAGTCTGCACATGTAGTGTCCGCAGCGTGGACGAAACTCCAAGAGACAATAATCACAAACGGTGAGACGACAACTTCGGTAGTGACACGAAAGACGGCGATAACGGCAGGACCACGGTGAGGCAGCCAGACGGCTCCCAAGCAGCTACGCTGCGCAGGCGTACCAAGAGGGAACGTTCTGACGCCACCCGTTACGCTTGCAAACAAAAAGGGGTAGTGGTGATGACGTTTTTTAGCTCAATGTTGGCTATGCTCACACCGTAGCCTTGACTGCGCTGTTGGTTGTGCCTCAATTTGCCCACTCGAGTCAGCCGATTTCGGCAACCAGGCAAGTGTCAAAGTTTGCAGGACAGTTGAAGAAATATTTATATGGAACTATGTCGTAATATTTGATGCGTGGTTTTCCTAAGACTGCATCGTTTTTCTCAAAACTAAAAATGAAGCAGAGTTACCCTTAAAGACAGAGCCCTATTAATCTCATTTCTTATTAGACGATACAGAAACAAAACGAGCAGTGCAATTCACAAACATACGCGTGTCTGCACACTGACGATCTCATATGCACACGCTCGTGTACGTGCACGAATGTGCATGCACTTGCACACGCGCATCCCCATGCACACACCCACATGCATGCACATGCAGTCTTAGACTCATGGGAATTCCGGCGTGCTCACACATGTACTCGTGCAGGCATGTGCACACACATCGGCACGTGCATGCAGATGTGCACACACAAACGCTGGCATGCCAACGTGTGGACCCATTCCCACATGAGCATGGCACATAAGTGCAGACGGATGCACACACACAGCGTGAACACACGTGCACACACACGGACACACATGCACGCAGTAACGTAAGAATGCAAACACACACGAAAAAACACGCACATGCACGCATTCACGTGCACATCCACGCACATAAACATGCCCATGCACGCACATGCAGACGCACGTACGGATGCATTTTGTTGGAGAGGGGCACTAACAGCTCTCGCTGTAAAACAACAGGACCACAACCAAAGCGAGTAAAGCACATATACTGGAGCTTGCTCTTCCGCAGGTCCACGAGGTTCAATTTCTCATCGCCCGTAGCTGTGCAAGCAAATCCCACGCGCTCGCAATCCTCAAAAGCCAGCGGCGAGAGTAGCCGATGCATGCGCGGGGGCATCCAAAGCACGCATTATCTACCGCAGAGTCCGAGCCCGCCACACAAACGGGCGCAGTGAGCAAACAAATGAGCAAGCAAGCCACAAAAAAAAGACTAAAACAAGAGAATGCCACACTTTTTTTTATTCGTCTAAGAATGCCATAGTCATCCTCCTCACCCTACAACCCTAGACACTCTCATCCCCTCGTCTCAGGGCACACCACACATAGACGTTGTTGTTTGGGGGTTTTATGGCGCAACAGCTACGGAGGCCATACTGCGCCAAACCACCACACATAGACGAGGTTCTCCATTTTCATGCAAAACACATGCTTTCAAACAAAGGCAAACCGCAGACGGCATAACGCTTGGGAGGAGAAGTACTGTATTTACTTGAATATAAGTCGACCACGAATAGAGGTCGATGCCTTTATATTAAACTCGCCAAGAATAAGAAAAAACAAATCAAATTAGGTCGACCTTTTTTTTTTTTTTTAAAAAAGAACAGAAGGAAGAGAAAACTTTATTTGCAGCGTCTCTCAGCTAGATCACAGCATGATGTCAAAAAATCATTGTCAGAACTTCCAGACATGTCATCCCCGTCTGAAGCTTTGTCAGCTTCGTGGACATCCTCACAAATTTGCAACAATACCTCACTAACACTGCTGCAAAACGACGACAACAAGAAACGAAAGAAGGTAGAGACGGGCAACGTCACGAAAGACCAAATACAAAGACACGAGCAACGCCCCAGGTTGCCGTGAGCAACGCGCGAGCCGCCGTGAGCAACAAGCGCAACAAGTAACCTCCATATTTATTTTTGGTGTGCGAGGGATGGAGGGGAAGGGAGGGGGCAAGGCACATAGCACATCACATCCGTCTGCCTCCCCTTCCCCCTTGCGTAGTGAGGGGCATGCGTGAGCGGCGCATACGCCTCGCATTGCCCGAGGAGGAGTGTGCGCGGCAGCACGCGGCATGCGTGGCTGCCAGCTTTCGTGCACCAAAAACTTCTTAAAACAAGAAGCGGCGCGGCTCTGTCGGCGACGCCGACTCGGTGACTCGACAGCACCATTCCCTCGGTAGGGTCGTGAAATTTGATCGCGAATGTAGGTCTAAATTCTTTAATCACAATTATAGGTCACCCATAAAATTTGACAACATTTTTGAAAAAAAAAAAAAGAAAGTTGATTTATATTTTAATAAATATGGTACCTCCCTTCAAGCTAGAAAAAGGAAGCAAAACAAGGGGCATCTTCGTCATTATGGAGCCACGGCACGCCATTGAGTCTGGCAGCCCTTGCTTTGGCTCGGCTTTGAATGGCACATACCAAAACTGAACTGAACCGGACAGTGAGCAGCAGTGAGCTAAACCCATGTGATATTTCTAAGTTGGTGATATGGGCGATATTTCTGAGTCCACGATATTTCATGATAGTATTTTGTGAGTCTGTGATAACGGTGATACTTATGAGCCCACGATATCCGTAATATTTGTGAGTCTGTGATATTCCATGATACTTGTGAGTCTGGGATATTTTTGTGATATTTGGAAATCTGATTTCGGTGATATCAATGATATTGTTCACGATGAAAAGTCTGAGGTGATATAAAATATTGTGAGTTTTGTTATTTTTTATTTTGATAAGTTATGAGATTTAAGTGGCGGTGCTTTTTGTATCTTGACCGACTTTGTGATATGATCTGGTGGTGACTCTTGGATCACGGAAAGAATTTACGATACTGAGTATGAATGAGGTACGAAAAAAGCTTTGTCAACGTGTCGTGATACTGAGTGACTCGGATCCAAAATGCCGACCTATGTCTCGGAGAACGTGGAGCAAAAGCTCGCGCTGCAGAACACAGATATCCTGGGCTCAATTCCCTGCCCGTTTCAATCTGGATGAGCATCGCACCGGCGTGCGCACGTGCCTCTCCACCGCACGGTGCACATTAAAGACGCCAAGCTAGCAGTGGTACTGCACTGGCTACCTTTATCTACACAGAGACAGCAGACGTCCGTTAATGGCGCGTTCACACTGGAAGCGTATCCGTAAACGCGAAGCGGATCCGCGCATTCTCAACCCGCAAAGCGGCTGGATCGAGCGGTTGGAGCGCGTTTTGCCAACCGCGCCGGGACTGATTTCTCCCAACCGCTTTAACGAACTGCAAAGCGGCAACCAATCACAACATGACGCTGACGTGACGTCAGTGACTTTCGAAACAAGATGGCACCTGTCGCTGGTGAGGTGTCCAGAGGCGCTGTAGTCCTAGCGTACAGCAGACAAATCAACTGGAGAAACGTGATGTTCACGTCCGTCACTTGTATCTGCCGTGAAAAGGATTTGACTCATAATTTTAACGGGCTTCGCACTGCTGATTTGGTTCGGGTAAGAGTTTGCTTATTATCACGGGTGCCACAGCTTGAAGCTCGCTGACTTGTTAGTTTCTGCCCGTGAGAACGTCGGAACCCGGCCCCGATCGACTGAAACGCTCAGCTTTTCTACCCACGATAGTCGCGTGAACTATTGAAAGCTTTCGACACAGTGCATATTAAAACGAAGGCCGATAGAGGCGTTGTGAGCCTGATTGCTTAGCTAACGCACTACCGCGGAGCGGCAGGGAACCTGCGCTAGCTCGACCTGTAACGCTTACTACTAACAAAAGAAAATAAAGAAATATACTCAAGGAATAAAGTGTACATACCAGACGATGCAGAGGTAATCCATACGGCGTTTATTTGAGCTTAAAGTCAAACAAACAGTAGACTCGATCGACGTGTGAGTGACGAGAGGAGAGTCTGCCACCAATCGAAACCACGACCGGCTAGCACCGAACACATTTCCCCGCACCACAGTTCACCCCCCGCTCACAACTTCGAAAATGATAAGAGCAAACGAGGGGTCACCAGTAGGTAGCGCCTCCGACCTGCCGATGGCCGCCAGCTCGGCGGGCAACGTTGACACACCGCCGTGAATAAACGGCCGGGGAGCTGGCGCTGCGCCCGTCAGTCATCGTCCACCCTCAACCAGGCGGGTGCTAGTGTCACGGACTCTAGAACGTGGACGAAGGGGGCCGAAGCACCCGCCGAGAGAGAGACGACTTGCAGCCTGGTTGAGGGTGGACGATGACTGACCGGGGCAGCGCGAGCTCCCCGGCGTTTATTCACGCGGTGTGATCAATGTTGCCCGCCGAGGCTGGCGGCCATCGGCGGGTGGACTGGAGGGGCGCTACCTACTGGTGACACGAGGGGGAAAACTGGCCCACTATCCGGAAAACAAGATCAGCTATTCATGCGGGAAGGGTCCACTTCGAAAAAAAAGGTCGGGGGCATCCTGTTCTGAGTCAGCAAGGCACGCCTAGCTGGGCTTTGCTTGTGGGCAAAGTCGGGGGAATCACAGGGAGTTTTGCGGGTGCATGCCCCTCTTTCTCCCTGCCTGAACTCATGATGCGTGCGAACATCCCGAAGAAAAATCTTCAGAGCGCCAAAATAGCAAAAGTTGGCTTTGGATCATGGATTAAAGTGGATTTTGGATTTTAAAACAGGGGTGCCAAACGCAACTCTCAAAAGAGCACGT